>APFE031197976.1:10526-29906 GCA_000404065.3 Pinus taeda
TCATCTTAACACTTATTAAATCCATAATTAAAATAAATCTAATCTATTAAATAAGAATATTATTAAAATCTATAACACCCTGGAATTGGCTTGTATAATTAAACTTACCAACTAAGACCATGATTATCATTATATAATCTTTAACTAAGACCATGATTATCATTATATAATCTTTAATTTTAAAATATAAAAAGTAACTTACCAACTAAGACCATGATTATCATTATATAATCTTTAATTTTAAAATATAAAAAGTAGGCTGACGTACAGTGAAAATTTAAATTAAGCTGAGCCATACGCATGCGTGGTTGATTGGAAAGAACGTTTAGAGCTTAGCCCTAAATGTTATTTAAGTTTTATGGATATTTAAAGTAAGTTGAGTCATACGCATGCGTGGTTGATTGGAAAAAACGTTTAGAGATTAATCCGAAATGTTAGAATGTAATTGAGTTTTGTGGATGTTGATTAGAATTAAATCAGTTAAATTTAAATTACAAATGTAACTTTAAGAATTTCTAAATTGCTTATTAATTATTAAAAATAATTTTAATTAAAATTTTTTTTTTATTATTTGAATTAATTTAGATATTTTTTAATTCTTTCTCCATTATTAAAATTAAATATAATTTTTTCAACATACAAACATTTTTCTAAAATTAAGAAAAAAACATAAAGACCATAAAAATAACTTCGTTAAAAACATATGCACATAATCAGGTAAAAAATAACAGCACATATAGATAGGTAAATAAAAAGAACATATACACAATAACAATAAATCTCATTAAAAAAAATGAAAATGAAAATGATGAGCTGAAATCTCTAAATGTGGTCCAATCTTCCATCACAAATCATAACACAAAGATAAATGGTACCCACCACTACCTACCACAGAATGACTGATGCATCGTCCCTCAATCGCCCATAAATGTCTTAATCCTCGACAGCGACTACACGATGTGACCAGTAGGCCATGAGGGTTGAATAGTGGGAATAGGTGGCAGGGCATCACACAACCGGGCCGGCTCAACACCGGTGAAAGGAAGAAAATATCATAGCCTGGTGCTGCCCGGCAAAAGAAATGAAATACCAAAATCCTTGTCCAGCAAACCCTTGTGCAGAAGCAAAGCATGTTGAAAGGGCTTAAATACCATAACCAGGCGGAGCTGGTGGTACAGGTGCGCTCCTGTGACAGTGTGAAGCATGCAAAGATTAAATCGAGACAGGTAGAAGGGCAGATGCAACGCAATTACGGGACCCCATATTATTGGTGAGTCAGTAGCGGAGAGTGCGATGGCGTTGCTCCAAGTACTGTGGGACTGGGACTGGGGGGCGTGATGGGCGAGAGATTCCCCTGCTGAGTTGGCTTGGCTGCATTCTGTACACGTTTTCATAAGAGTGAATGGTCTAGAGAAATGAGGATATATGATGTGACGCGTGCTACAGGGTAACGGCGAATTGATTAAGTCGCTTATCTGTCTTATGTGGTGGATCAATCGTCACCGTTTGATCTGGACAAATGTTCTAGTCCTGACGCTAGTGGTCTCACTCATCTCTCACGTGGCCAGAGACTTCAACAGAAACACTTCTATGCCAACGGTTCCAGTCGTCTCTCACCTGACCAGAGCAGGAAGACTTCTCATGCTTGGGACTCGAGTGGTCCCGAACACTTCCGAACACCAGATTTTTTTATAGGTATATATTCGCTGCGACGAGTTTCCTCAACACAAAGCTCTCATTGTGTGCGGAAAATTTGAAAGAGTATCTGCAAAGATTTGTAAATAGATGTGCCTGCCAAGCTAAGAAACGCCGGGATTGGAACCAGGGCCGTGGTGGCTCTCACCTGTCGTAACTCTATAGAGGTAAAGTTTCAGGCTGTGTTTTCTTTGCTTTAAATAATGCTCCTACAACATTGTTGGAGAAACATTCTGGTAATAGCTGTTTTCTTTGTGGCGCTGATAATAGAGTGCAGGGCAAAGTAAAAATCATTGCAGAGCGTATGTATTCTATTCGTCTGGAGTTCGAAACCCGCTCCTACAACATTGTTGGAGAAACATTCTGGTAATTGCTGTTTTCTTTGTGGCGCTGATAATAGAGTGCAGGGCAAAGTAAAAATCATAGCAGAGCGTATGTATTCTATTCGTCTCGAGTTCGAAACCCTGACAAACTTGATCTCAGGGGGTAGCCGTTGCTGTAATGAGAGAAGCCGTGGGATGGACCGTGGACGGCCTCCCGGCAGGCCACGGGAATGTGATGGGGTGGCATGGGGATCTCAGTGGAATTCGAGCCTTCTCGCTTGCCTTGGCAGGATTGATGAATTTTCCATCAGCGATCTTGAAGTTTGTAAGTGCATCTTCTCGTCTGGCTTCATTTGATTTGAATTCCTTTATATCGGTCACAGAGAGCGCGCAATTTGAGGCCCGCGAGATAAATTTCTTCAGTCTTTATAGCATTGATTAAATATAATATAATTCCGGATTTTCCTTTAAAATTTAGAGCCTTTAAAGTTTAGAGCCTGTATTTGTCTATGTCTTAAATCTATGGAAACTTGGGAGAGTCTAATGTGTAAATGATTAAATTCGACTTTCGATTTGGAATTAGTTTTAACAGACCAAAATTACGCGCAAATCCCTTTCTATTGATAAAGAAACCGGTCAATTGCCTCTTGCAAGTCACCATAATTGAGTTCTCCACTAAACTGTCCGCAGAAACGTCTCAGATGGCCCAAACGCCTGCACCAAGCTGCTGGCAGAACCTTAAGAAATAGAAGCGGCGAGAGAACATGGAGCCCCATATGCATCTGTTAAGATAAAATAATAACATTCTAGAGGGCCGTCTTTGCTAATTCAAATTAAAATAACATATTTATAATTAGATATTTTGGAGCACTTCACTTCACCTGTGTAACAGTAATCTAAAATATTAACATACCAACTGGGGTTGGCCGTTCCTGGTACCTTCTTCACCATTGCGTAAGACTTCCATTGTCGTGGCTGTGGAAACAGTGGATAAGAACATTTCTGCATAACGTTTCTGAGTTGTATACAAAATTTCAGTTAGTTCAACGGTGTGTACAGGACCATAATTACTAGTCAAATCAAACAATGGCGGTGGCTTACAGCACGGTGCCAGCATATCTGTTTGCCTCGGTTCTGTACCCCGCCGGTTTTGGGCCAAGGACTCTCGAGAATTGACGAAAATATTCATCGTGAGAACTTGAGACCCAGAGAGTGTGATCCATTCGAGTCATTCTGATGAACTCCTTCATGGCTGCAAAGGCAAGTCCTGTTGCGGAGGATTTGTGGATCTCACACAATTTTCCAGTAACTCTCTCCAGCTGCACAATCCACAGAAAGAAACACAATTATTTTTGTCATCAAAAAGCAGTTGGGAGGAGGCCGTGGGATGGACCGTGGATGGCCTCCCGGTCGGCCATGGGGTAGCCTGTGGCGGGATCTCAGTGGAATTCGAGCCTTTTCAACTGCCTTGGCAGGAATGGTGAATTTTCCACCTGAGATCTTGAAGTTTGTAAGTGCATCTTCTCCTCTGGCTTCATTTGATGTGAATTACTTTATATCGGTAACGAGATAAATTTCTTCAGCCTTTATAGCATTGATTAAATATAATATACTTCTGGATTTTCCTTCAAAGGTTAGACCCTGTATTAGTCTAAGTCTTAAATCTATGGAAACTTGGGAGAGTCCCTAATGTTGTAAATGATTATAATCGACTTTCGATTTGGAATTAGTTTTAACAGACCTCAATGACGTGCAAATCCCTTTCTATTGATAAAAAAACGGGTCAATTGACGCCTTTGGTAAAATTCGTTCAATATTTGCAGCAGTAGTTAAAATTAAGCTGTTATTTAACTAGTTTCATCAAGTTTTAGACCTATATAAGTTGTATTCACTATCAACGAGTAAGTTTAGCTGGGCGAGATAAGTTTATTTATTCGTTACTGCAATGGTCAAGTTTAATTATTCTTTGGAATTACCTGCAAAGTTTAGAACCTATATTAATCTAAATCTATAGATCCATGGAAGCGTGGGAGGATAACCTGTTTAAATCAATAAATATCACTTTAAATTTGGAATTAATATAAATTGACCCTAATCTGTTGCGAACTCATTCGTATTGTGAAAAGAAACAGGTAAAATGACGACTCTGATTAAAAAAAAAAAATTGCTCTTCAATCACGCCCATTTCCTTAAGTGTCTGTTTTCTTTTTATTTTATTTTCCGTTTCATTTCTTTTTCTTTCCCTTTATCCCGTTAGATTTCTTAGAGCTGTATATTGTGCTAATTTTTGTGCAATCCAGATGTGTTCTGTTTTCGTTTTCTTTTTCTTTCCCTTTATCCTGTTAGATTTCTTAAAGCTGTATATTGTGCTAATTTTTGTGCAATCCAGATGTGTTCTGGTGTGTTTATCGGCAAAGTGTGCGGTCATAATTATTTTCGAGTTGATTTCATGAGATGAGAGGTTAAGTTTCAAATTTCATTTCGCTGAATATGTTGTGTTCTTATTTTCAAGTTGATTTCATGAAATGATAGGTTAAGTTTCAAATTTCATTTTGTTGAATATGTTGTGTTTCTTTGGCACAATAGTCATATTGATCTTTGAGGTGATAAGGTGTTTCTTTGGCACAGTAAGTCATAGGTGATAAGGTCCAGAGCAGTTGTGGCAGAACTTAATTCTGCCTACACAGAAGAGGAATTTGAGTTTTATCTAGAGGATTCCAGGACAGGGTCCTAATCTTGCCTCCTGCTTTGTTGCTGCTCAGCTTGTCTGCCTACAACATCATTTTCTTCGAATATGCTTCAATTTAGGTGATTCCTAGTCCTCTATTAGAATGTTCCTCTCACTTTTGGCTTCTTTGTCCGTCGCTGCATCTAACTCTTGTCAGGCGGCAGACTCACCTTTATGTTAAAAAAAGTTACGCGGAGAGGGAGAGGGGCGTGACTTTTGCGCAGCTCTATGACTCTTTTGCGCAGCTCTATGACTCTTTGCGAAGCTGATTTTGCGCAGCTCTATGACTCTTTGTGAAGCTGATTTCGTGCAGCGATACAGAGACTTAACAAGACACCATATTCACTCACGGCAAAAAGACACAGTAAAACAGAGTAAGCTTGGAGCAACAATAAAACTTAGGATTAACTTCTAATTCATGAAAATACATTCATATGAAACCAAGTAAAAACAAAGGTTTTACACTTCACGTGCAATAACACAGTAAAACACAATAACTGTTGTTTTCACGTGCCCACCAAAATTTGCTCCCACCATTTTCTCCTCAGAGACTCTCGCTCTCATTCACTCTTACTCTCTTACTTGCAAAATAACTTTCTTTCACTCTTCCTCTCTTACTTGCAAAATGACTTTTACTTGCTTCTTTATCTCAACATACAATTTTTAAATTAATGCATGACAGAGCAAATAATTACTATGTTGTTGTTGTTGAGTGTGATTAGAATCAGAATCACGTAGGGATTTGTGGAGTGTGGGCTATAGTGGCGGAATGAATGCTTGCCCATATCTATTTACCAAAATACATTAAATTCCTTAAATTCTTTGTTTCTTTTCAGAATGGTTCGCGTGGTACTTATGTTCTGGCTTCAACCCTTCCATCTTCAAACAGAGACACAACTTGCAAAAATACTTCTGACAAGTATGACTGCTATCAGGGTGTTCAACGGGGTGGTTGGGATTAATATCTCCAACACTCCCCCTTAATCACAATTGCCGCCATTAACAATTCCTAAATAGTTTCTGAGATAAACAAAATTTTCACGTGCCAATGGCTTTGTGAAGATATTAGCAAATTAATCTTGTGACCTGCAGTGCTGCAACACAATTTCATCATTGTTAATCAACTCTCTAATAAAATATATTTAGCATCAATATGCTTGGTCGTTTTGTGAAAGACAAAATTCTTTGACAATGCAATTGTTGAGGTGATGTCGCAGAAAATAGTCGTCACTCCCTCTTGGTCATGACGAAGATCCCTCAACATTCTTCTCATCCAAACTGCCTAACACACTGTTGCTATTGCTGCGACATTCAACTTCTGCTATTGACAGTGACACTATTGGCTACTTCTTGGAGGCCCATCAAATGGCTCCGGAACCCAAATGAAAAACATATCCTGACGTGCTCTTTATATCATCAACACCTCCAGCCCAATCATTGTCAATGTAACCAACTAGCCTGAAATCACTTGTTGCTATGTACAAAATGCCATACTATTTTGTCCCACTGACATACCTTAAAATCCTTTTCACTGCTTGCCAATGTGTCTCCTTGGGTGTCTCCATAAACCTCGACACCAAACTTACTGCGTAATTATATCTAGCCTAGTGGCGGTCAAATACATCAAGCTACTTATCATGCTTTTTAATAATGTCGGATTGACATTGCTGCTGCAATCTTCTTTGCTCAATTTCAACCCCATGACAATTGGAGTAGTGCGGACTTGTTGTTTTGTGTTTTAAACCTCTCCAAAATGTCTGCCACATACTTTGCTTGAGAGATAAAAGTGCCATTTTCTGTTTGCTTCACTTCTATGCCCAAAAAATATCTTAACAATCCCAAGTCAGTCGTTTCAAATTCACTCTTTATGACTTGTTTGAAATCAGTGATGAGGAAATCATCACTGCCTGTAAAAATCAAATCATCTACATATAAGACGACAATGAGAATCCTACCTTCGCTCTCTTTGATGTAGAGAGTGGGTTCACCGTCACATTTGTCGAAACCATTGTCCAACAAGTAGGCATCTATCCTGTTGTACCATGCACCCGATGCTTGCTTCAACTTATAAATAGCTTTCCTCAACTAGTACACTTTGTCTTCTTGGCCTTTTACCTCATAACTTAGCGGTTGCGCACATACACTTCTTCTTTCAACACCCCATTTAAGAACATTGATTTTACGTCCATTTTATACACTTTCCATTTATGTTGCGCGGCAATCACCACAATTGCACGCATTGTCTCCATCCTCGCGACTAGCGCGAATATCTCTGCGTAATCTCTTCCATGCTAATGCTTGTATCCTTTGACAACTAGCCTTGCTTCGTGCCTTTCAATCTTTCCCTCAATGTTGTTTTTGGTCTTATAGACCCACTTCACTCCAATGACATGTTTTCCTTTCGGAAAGTTCACTAACTCTCATGTGTCATTCCTTTCTATTGCTTCTATTTCTTCCTCCATTGCCGCAACCCATTTTTCTTCTTTGACTATATCTTCAAAATGGTTTGGGTCATCTACATGAAAAAATAATGCAAATAAGGAATTCAAACCAGTGTTACTATCAACTTCATCTTGCTCATAAATTTCATTTAAATTTCTGAATTTTGGTCTTCTTTTGCTTGCTGAAGATGGACTTGACATGTCACTTGGTGTTGCGCTTTGCAGTGTGCTTGGAGAAGCACTTGCTTGGTTGCGCGAAGCTGTCCTATTATTTGTTGATGGTGTTGCTTGTTGCCTATTTTGTTGCACTTGAATAGGAGTAGAAGGAATCAATGTTGAGGAATTACTTGCTGTTATTAATTCCTCTTTGTCCTCATGTGGTATGCATGCTTTGACACTGACTGTCTTTTCTAAACTTCCATCCCATGCTTCCTCTTCTATAAACTGCACATCTCTGCTAATTATGACCTTCTTGGTTAGTGGATTGTAGAGTTTGTATGCCTTGGATTCATCATTGTATCCAGCAAATATACATTTCTACCCCTTGTTGTCCAACTTCTTCCTCAACTCATCTGGGACATGTGCATACTCCACACATCTAAAAACTCTCATGTGGGCGACACTATGCTTTCTTCCACTCCATGCCTCTTCAGAAACTATGTTCTGGACGCTTTTGGTTGGACTCTATTCAAGATAAACGTTGCACAAGGGACAACTTCAGCCCAATAATCATTTGGAAAATGCTTTGCCTTCATCATACTTCTTGCCATTTCCATAATGGTCTTATTCTTCCTTTCTGCCACACTATTTTGCTGAGGTGTATACCTTGTTGTAAATTGCTGGTGAATTCCATACTCCCTACAAAACCGAAGGAAATCATTCGAGATGTATTCTCCACCTCTATCAGTCCTAAGGACTTTGATGTAGTGTCCACTTTGCTTCTCAGCAAGAGCTTTGTATTGGCGAAAGCGCTCAAACACTTCACTTTTCTGTTTTAGGAGAAAGACGCATGTCTTCCTTGTGTAGTCATCTATGAAGGTCAATACAGTGGCTGCCACCAATTGATGGTGTCTGCATTGGTCCACATAAATCTAAGTGGACAATCTCCAAAGGTGTCTTTGCCCTTACTGACTTTCCTGTTGGAAATGTCTCTCTATGTTACTTGCCCAAAATACATCCTTCACATAGGCTGTCCAGTTTTTCTATGAGTGGTAGTCCCTTCACCATGCCTTTCCTATGCAACGAATTCAAACCTCCAAAGTTGAGATGACCAAATCTCAAATGCCATAACTATTTTTCATCTTTTACCTCTGTTTGAAAGTTTACTTGTGTGACAACTGCCTATTTTCTTCCATTCTCTTGTGAGTTCATTGAGAGTTGTGCTTGTGCACCTTCTTCCTTCAAATCTGATTTTAATTTTAGGGGAAACATGCTATTGTTTGTCATATGAACCTTTGCAATCAGTTGTCTTCTTGGAGGCCTATCCAAAATTGTGCATACATCATTCTTAAAAAAAAAAAAAAACATTGTAGCCCCTTTGCATGAACTGTCCAATGCTTATGAGGTTATGCTTCAGACCGGGGACAAAGTAAACATCTAAGATGTGCTTCTTCTCCCCCTTCTTTGTTAGGATATTAACTCTTCCTTTTCTCATGACAGAGAATTTGGTATCAATCCCTAATGTCACTTCAGATTTCACACTTTCATCTAAATTGGAAAACATTTCTATGTTTCCTGACATGTGGTTGTTACACCCTGAATCTAGATACCATATATCACTTTGTTTTTCTTGTGCTACATTACAAGATAAAAACATGTTATCATGGTTTTGATTTTCTTTTGTGAAATTTACACTTGGTTTGTTACTTATGTCATATTGCTTCTTTCTACATTCATTTGCTTAATGACTATACTTCTTACAGTAATGACATTGAACTTGAGATTTATCATACCTCTGACCTTGTGCTTGATTTTGGCTTGGGCCTTGACTTGGATTTTGATTGCTACCTCTTCCTTTTGAGCTTGAAGGGCTGGATCTTCCACCTCTGTGTGGGCTTCTTCCTCTTTCTCTAGCATATGATCTTCCTCTGCCTCGACTTTGACCAAATGATACTTGTGTCTTGAAGGCATGCTCCAATGAGGAGCTTGTTACTCTATTCCGTCTATGTTCATGAGAAATCAATGATGCATTAAGCTCATCTATTGAGAACTGTGAGAGATCCGTCTCTTCTATGGCCACAACATGGCATCAAACCTTGCTGGCAAACTTCTCAAAACTTTCTCAACTATTCTTCTTTCCTCAAGTGTCTCACCATGAGACCTAATTTAAGTAACCAGCCCACTTACATGTGTAAAAGCCGAGTCTACATTCTCAGACTCTTTCATATAAAGTGTTTCAAAGTCTCTTCTCAACATTTGCAGCTTTGTTGTCTTGACTTTTGCCATGCCTTGGTAGGCTGTTTGGAGGGTGTCTCATGCTTGCTTGGACTTTGTTGTTGCTGCAACCCTTGGGAAAATACTTTCATGAACTGGTCGGAAAATATAGAACAGGGCTTTTGAATCCTTCTTCCTGTTGTCCCTTAACAAATCTCTTTCTTCTTGAGATAAGGCATTGTATGTTGTTGCATCTGCTGGTTCTTGAAAACCATTCTCCATCAAATCCCAAATGTCTTGAGAAGAAAACAGAGCCTTCATTGTAATAGCCCAATAATCATAATTTTTTCCATTCAACTAAGGTATCTGAGGATTAGTCAAGCTTGTGCTTGATGTTGCCATTTTGTGAGTGAAGAAAAAAAAAATTCCTACCTGCTGGTAAATATGCTAAAAACAATCTGTTCTCAAAAAAAATTTAACTGTTAGTAAAAACACTTGTTTTTACACTAACAAAGTTTAACCCTCTCTGATACCATATTACAAAAAATTTACGTGGAGACGCAGAGGGGTGTGACTTTTGCGAAGCTACTTTCACGTAGCTCTATGACTCTTTGTGAAGCTCTATGACTCTTCGCGAAGCTGATTTCATGCGCGAAGCTACTTTCGTGTAGCTCTATGACTCTTCGCGACGCTGATTTCTCGCAGTTCGATTTCCACGTAGCTATATAGAGACTTGAAAAAAACACAGTATTCACTCACGAAAAAAGGACACAATAAAACAAAGTAAGCTTGGAGCAAAAATAAAACTTAGGATTAACTTCTAATTCATGAAAAATACATTCATATGAAATTGCGGCTCATTCACCAAGTAAAAACAAAGTTTTTACACTTCACGCGGAATAACACAGTGCAACTTGTTTTCACGCGTCCACCAAAATTTGCTCCACCATTTTCTCCTCAGACACTCTCACTCTTCCTCTCTTACTTGCAAAATGATTTTTACCCACTTTTTTATCTCAACATGCAATTTTTACATTAATGCATGACATAGAAAATAATTAATATGTTGTTGTTGTTGAATGTGATCAGAATCACGCAGGTGTTTGTGGAGTGTGGGCTATAGTCGCAGAATGAATGCTTGCCCATATCTATTTACCAAAACACATTAAATGCCTTAAATTTTTTGTTGCGTTTCGGAATGGTTTGCGTGGTACTTTTGTTCTGGCTTCAGTTCTTCCATCTTCAAACAGGGACACAACCTGTAAAAATACTTCTGACAAGTATGGTTGCTGTCAAGGTGTTTAACGCGGTGGTTGGGATTAATATCTCCAACACTTTAGCATTTTATAGCATATCTGTGGTTTCAGCACAGCTAACACTGGTTTTCCATGATGGAGAACTACAGACAGTGAACGATGTAATCAAAGGAGTGCTTTATGCAAGATTTGTGTGGTATATTAATTGTTTATATGGTAAGGTTTTTCATGTTGTTTTACTTTCTTATTGAGACTGTATGCTTGTTTCTGATTTAGTACTTTATAATTATATTAATAAACAATATATTGTTGTTTCAAATCAATGCTCGCTCATATATTTTTGTTTCACATCAATGTTAAGTTTTGTTAACTTATATACAAATATCTAGTATTTTGTTATGCAAAAACTAAAGTAACACACAGTAAAATAGAGTAATTGTTGTTTTCAGGCGCCCACCAAAATTTTCTCCACCATTTTCTCCTCAAACTCTCTCTCTTCCGCTCTTCCTCTCTTACTTTCAAAATGACTTTTACCTGCTTTTTTATCTCAACATACAATTTTTACATTAATCCATGACAGAGCAAATAATTAATATGTTGTTGTTGTTGAGTGTGATCAGAATCACGTAGGTGTTTGTGGAGTGTGGGCTATAGTCTTGGAATGAATGCTTGCCCATATCTATTAACCAAAATACATTAAATGCCTTAAATTCTTTGTTGCTTTTGGAATGGTTTGCGCGGTACTTTTGTTCTATTGTTCTAGCTTCAGTCCTTCCATCTTCAAACAAAGACGCAACCTGCAAAAGTGCTGTTGTCAGGTTGTTTAACGCAAAAATACTTCTGACAAGTATGACTACTGTCAAGGTGTTTAACGCGGTGGTTGGGATTAATATCTCCAACACTTAAGCATTTTATTGCATATATATGGTTTCAACACGGCTAAGACTAGTTTTCTATGGTGGAGAACTACTGACAGTGAACGATGTAATCAACGAAGTGCTTTGTGCAAGATTTGTGGGGTATATTAATCGTTTATATGGTATTCTTTTTCGTGTCATTTTACTTTCTTATTGAGACTGTATGCTCATTTCTGATTTAGTACTTTATAATTATATTAATAAACAATATATTGTTGTTTCAAATCAATGCTCGCTCATATATTTTTGTTTCACATCCGTGTTAAGTGTTGTTAACTTATATCCCAGTATCTAGTATTTTATTATGCAAAAACTAAAGTAACACACACTAAACAGAGTAACTGTTTTTTTTAGGCACCCACCAAAATTTTCTCCACCATTTTCTCCTCAGAAACTCTCGCTCTATTCCACTCTTCCTCTCTTACTTGCAAAATGACTTTTACCTGCTTCTTTATCTCAACATACAATTTTTACATTAATGCATGACAGAGCAAATAATTAATATTTTGTTGTTGTTGAGTATGATCAGAATCACGCAAGTGTTTGTGGAGTGTGGGCTATAGTCGTAGAATGAATGATTTCCCATATCTATTTACGAAAATACATTAAATGCCTTAAATTCTTTGTTTATTTTGGAATGGTTCGCACGGTACTTATGTTCTGGCTTCAGTCCTTCCATCTTCAAACAAAGACGCAACCTGCAAAAATACTTCTGACAAGTATGCCTGTTGTCAGGTTGTTTAACGCAAAAATACTTTTGACAAGTATGACTGTTGTCAAGGTGTTTAATGCGGTGGTTGGGATTAATATCTCCAACACTTTAGCATTTTATTGCATATCTGTGATAGTTCAGAGCATACATCAAACACAACAAATTTATACTCAAAGACTTAGATGGCAATAGCAAAGAATAATTTCAGAGACAGACAAATGGAAAAACAACAAGATTACTCAATTAGAAACAGCGAAATAGATAAAACAATCATTGGAGAACAGAAATCACTTAGCATTACGAAACAGGCCTAGACCTTGGCTTGCATTACTTGGCCAGAGAAATTACAAATTTATAGAGGCTGAAGAAGGATCTAGAATACTGCATGTGATTTAGATGGAGATCTAGAAGCTAATGGCAGTGTAGAAGGATCTAGAATCCTTCATGGAGATCTAGAAACTAATGGCGGTGTAGAAGGATCTAGAACCCTGCATGGAGATCTAGAAAGTAATGGCGGTGTAGAAGGATCTAGAATCCTGCATGAATTTGGCTTCACACTTAACATTCTCCCACTTGAAGCCAAATCAAGTCACACCGAGTCCTACCATGCCTTTACATAACTCATGTTTATTTCGTGGTAGAATCTTAGTGAGCATATCAGCAGGGTTCCTATCTATATGGATTTTTTCAAAGGATAACTATTCTTCCTCCAACACATGTCGAATCCAATAGTACCTTAAGTCAATGTGCTTGGTTTTTGAATGAAATGTTGGGTTTTTCACCAAGTGAATGGCACTCTCACTATCACAATATAACACATACTTGTCCTACTTTATTCCTATCTCTCCTAGGAATTGCTGCATCCACAACATTTCTTTACGGGATTTTGTTGCGGCTATTTACTTTGCTTCTATTGTAGAGAGGGCTACTATTCTTTGTAGCCTTGACACCCAAGATACCGCTGCACCCGCAAATGTATACAAATAACCTATAGTGGACTTTCTGGTGTCCACATCTCCAGCCATATCCGCATCTGTAAATCCTTCAAGCACAATGTCATCATGACCAAAACATAAACAATAATGACTTGTACCCTTGGGATACCTCAAAATCCATTTTATTGCTTGCCAATGTTGTTTGCCTGGATTGGCAAGGAACCTACTCACTACTCCCACTGAATATGCAATGTCTGGTCATGTGCAAACCATGGCATACATCAAGCTGCCAACTGCTGAAGCATAAGGAATCTTGCTCATCTCTTCTTTCTCCTTGTCATCACTAGGGCATAATTCAATACTCAGCTTGAAGTCGGCTGGAAGGTGTATACCAACTAGCTTGGCATCCTTCATATTAAACCTGTCAAGCACTTTCTTGATATATTTTTCTTGTGACAGCCACAACCTTTTGTTTTTCTTGTCACGCATAATCCACATGCCCAATATCTATTGTGCTCGTCCCAAATCCTTCATTGCAAATTTTCTACCCAAATCTTTCTTCAACCTATTGATCTTATTCTTATCATGCCCAACAATCAACATGTCATCCACATATAACAATAATATGATATACTTTCCTTGATCATACCTCTTGACATAGACACAATGGTCAACTTCCAACCTCTGAAAACCATATTCCAACATGAATGAATCAAATTTCTTGTACCATTGTCGAGGTGCCTGTTTCAACCCATAGAGACTCTTCTTCAACCTACAAACAAGGTCTTCTTTTCCTTTTTCTATGAAGCCTTCTGGCTGCTCCATATAAATTTCTTCCTCCAATTCACCATGAAGGATTGCAATTTTTACATCTAATTGTTCACATTCTAGGTCTAAAGCAGCAACTAGACCAAGAATAACTCTAATGGATGACATTTTAACAACAAGTGAGAAAATTTCAGTGAAGTCAATATCTTCTTTTTGGGAAAAACCTTTCACCACTAGCCTTGCTTTATACCTCTCCTTCTTTTCGTCACCTTCATGCTTAATCCTGTAAACCCATTTGTTTTGTAGAGTCTTTCTACCTTTTGGGAGGTTTACCAACTCCCAAGTTTTATTTTCCAGCAAAGAGTTCATTTCTTCTTCCATTGCTTTCTTCCTTTCTTCACTGTGCTCAACTTTACAAGCTTCTTGAAAACAATTAGGCTCACCTTCATCAGTCAACAAAATATAGTTTGAAGGAGGATACCTTTGTGAAGGCTTATGAAGCCTAGAAGATCTGTGAACCAACTGTGGTGGCACATTATTGGGTTGAATCTCCTGTAAAGGTTCCTGCAAGATTTCCTGTTCTTCTTGTTCATCATTTTCCACATGGTGTTCTTCATGCTCCTAAATTTGTTGTTCATTTTCTTGTATTGGTGGTATGTTTTCTTGCTGTTCTTCAAACCTGTCAATAACCTTCTTAACCTCCAACTCACCTACAGTCCTTTTGAACATTTCTGACTCATTAAATATAGCATCCCTGCTTCTAATAATTTAATGTTTGATTGAATCCCATAGACGATAACCAAAATCTTCATCCGCATATCCCAAAAAAATGCATTTCATAGATTTATCATCTAGCTTAGTTCTATTTTCTTTGGGAATATGTACAAATGCTTCACATCCAAAGATTTTCAAGTGAGAATAATTCAAATTCTTACCAGTCCAAACTTCATCATGGATACCGCCATCCAAGGTTGTATTTGGAGATCTATTTATGAGGTAGCAAGTGGTCTTGACTGCTTCAGCCCAAAAATTCTTCTCCAAATCGAAATTGGACAACATACTTCGCACCTTTTCCATAATGGTGCGATTCATACTTTCTGTGACACCATTCTGTTGAGGAGTACCAGGCACAATCTTCTCATGCTTTATGCCAAACCTGTTACAATATTCCTTAAATGCATTTGAGCAATATTCTCCACCATTTTCTGTTCTTAAACACTTGAGCAATTTGTTAGTCTCTCTTTCAACAACAACATGAAATTTTTGAAATATTCCAAACACTTCAATTTTACTTTTCATAGGATATGCCCAAACTTTCCTAGATGCATCATCTATAAATGTTACAAAATATGATGCTCCTCCTAATGATTTGATGTTAACAAGCCCAAACACATTTGAGTGTACCAATTCTAACACATTTTTCTTTCTGTCATGGCCACCTCTAAGGAATGAAACCCTTCTTTGTCTGCCGTATATACAATGCTCATAAAGCTCAAGATTATAGGATTTCAAACCTGGCAATAAATTTTTACCAACAAGGATTTTAAGCCCTTCTTGCTCATGTGACCCAAACACTTATGCCACAGATCTGTTGAATTTCCTTCTTTTGTGATAGCAACCAAATCTGATTTTTCTATCAGTGTCTTCAATGTATATAATGTTCCTGTCTTGAGTCCTTTGGCCACGACCAATGCTCCTTTGCTAATTTTCTAGCCTCATTTTCCAAAGCTTGTCGAATAGCCTTCATCGTCCAGTTGTTCCATAGAGATTAAACTCATGCGCATTTCTGGTACATGCCTGACCTGTTTTAACAATATATCTTGTCCATCTTTCATCTTGATCTGGACATCTCCCACTCCAACACTACTGCAAAAATGATTTTTCCCCAAATGCACTCTACCATAATCACCAGAATTATATGAAACAAAACTATCTTTGCATGGGGTTACATGGTGAGATGCCCCAGAGTCAAGGATCCAATGGTGAGATGCCCCAGAGTCAAGGATCCAATCAAAGCTACTGCTAGATGTATATACACATGCATCCTCTACTGAAACAATAAACAACACATCACCCTCTGTGGCTACAGTAGTAGTCTCACCTTCATTTGTGCTGGATGACTTGTGATTTGTACTAGATGGTCTCTGATCCTTTTGTTCTTTCTTCCTGAATTGACATTCTTTCTTCATGTGACCGGGTTTACCATAATGAAAGCAGATGATCCTTCCTCTCCTTGATTTTGATAAGCCTCTCGATCTTTATCACCCTTGCCGGACTTGATCCATTCTCTTACCACGATTAGCTAGAGCTTCTCCTCCCTGGTTTTCCGCAATTGAATTGCGTCGCAGTTCCTCATTCATTAAACTGTTGCTGACATCATCAAACTTCAGGGTCCCTACAGTGGTTGAAGTGCTCATAGCTATGATTAAATTTTCCCAGCTGTCTGGCATAGAACACATTAGCAAAATAGATCTAATTTCATCATCTAAAATGATTTTAACAGAGGCAAACTGATTAATAATAATATTAAATGCATTCAAGTGCTCAGTAATTGAAGCACCCTCCTTCATTTTGAGATTATAAAGCTTCTTCATCAAGAACACTTTGTTTGATGCCATGTTCTTCTCATATAGATCATGGAGCTTCTTCCATAATCCTTCAGTCGTCTTTTCTCCGGACACATTGAAATACACATTCTTTGCTAGATATTGGCGGATTGTTGCAATCACCTTTCTATCTAACTTATTACATTCTTCATTTGTCATCGATGAGGGTTTCTTTATTGTGCCCTCAATCGACAAATACTGATCCTTCAAAATCAGTATATCCTCCATGTGATTTCCATATGGAAAAATTAGCTTCGCTCAACTTCTCCATATTTGTAACTGTTGTCTCTATTTTCAATATATTGATGCCCAAAAACAAAAACTCCACTTAAAAATAAAACTTTATTTATTACTCTTTAAAATTTAGTAATAATGATCTTTCTCCTTTTAAAATGCCCTTTTCAAAATCCCTGCTCCTTTTTAAAATATACTTTTCAAAATTCCAACATATAATTATATAAATATAAAAAAAATATATAATGTTTTAACCTTTTCACATTTCACACATACGTATGTTGGATTGAGAAAAAACACTTGACGTATACGTGCAAGCTTGATGTAAAAAAATTATGAACTCCACGCAAAGCACTTATGCACTCCACGTTTTAAGCTTTATGGCACGTTTCACCATATGCCCACTGTTGACTACTGGAGTAGCACCTGATGATTATGTGAAGACTCCATGCCCAAGGATGATCCAGAGGACACTTGTACCATCAGATGTCATCAGTCAACAGAGTTTTTTAACTCTCCTTCTATCTTCTCATCATCTTTCTTCTTTGTACCCAGATTCCACACCCTGCGGGGAATTGTAATAAGTGATGCTAGTATGATGAGTTTCTTGAATTTGTAACAGGCCTAGGATGTGGGACTCGATTAGCAAACGTGTACACCTTGGAGTGTTTTTTTATCCGGTTAATTATCCCTTCTTTTTCAGAGGCGGATAATTCTTTGGATTTTTTCACTCATTTTTACCCCAAAGCCGAGGTGACGGTTTGAAGATTGAGCCCCTGACACATCTTAGTGTCTAGGGTCGATGTATATTACCATACTAGATCACACAAAAAGTTTCGTGGAATTTGGCTAGGTCTAAGTATGATTTTTTAATAATTAAAAATTTCCCGCAAAACGAGATTTTTTAATTATTTTTTATGTAAAGGCATAAATAAGTGGCCTTAGGAAATGTCTGGGGCGTATGACCACTCAAAATTCATCCTCAGAGGCCCAGCATTCTCCTAGAGCCCACTTTGGGGGTCAAAAAATGACTCAGAGTCCCTCAAAAGCCGATTTTTCAAGTGACAGTAGCAAAAATGAAGAAAAAATTCAAAAAAATTCAATAATTGGACAAATTTATAAATTTTTCCAAAAGTCAAAATAAGTTACAAATTGCATGGAAAGTAAGTGGCAGTTTAGATGATGATTGGGCAACATGTGGGACCCACCAATCCAAGTGGCAAGTGAGTTCACTCAGCAGTGTTACACGTTGGCAGCCCACTCAGCCACCAAATCAAAGTCCGTACGCTGGCCCAATCAATTAAAATGCCAAGTCAAAGGGCAGGTCAGCAAGTCAAAAAGGTATTAACGTGGATATCTCCAGCAGCATAGTTATACGCATATATATCAGCATAGTTATACGCATGACTCAGCAATCAAGTAATACGCAGTCCGTACGGCAGTCAGGCAGCATGTAACGTGGGTCAACAGCAGCATGCCAAATAACTCCACGCTGGCAGTCAAAGGTAACACGCAGACTTGGGCAACAAGTTTACGTGGATGCCTCACAGCTTCCACGCAGTCATCTCCAGCAATTAACGTGGTATTACACAGCTGTTTACGGGTTTAAAACAACAGTTTAACTCAGCATTTAACTCAGTGTTTAACGTGGGCAGCAGTTACATGATTTACATGTGTATATACAGCAGTTTAACACAGTTTATAAATCAGCAGTTATCTTTAGCATATGCAGCAGTCATAAACAGCTAGTTACGTTTGGTAGTCAAAGAGCTAGTTACGTTGGTAGCTACCATCAGTTTAGAGGCAGCCAAGCCACATCAGCTTGACACTTGCCATTCTACTTTCTACATTGGGATTGTCATCAAGTTACATGTGTCATTTCATTTTTCATTGGGATCTCCTCCCATTTCTCTATTTATATGAGCCTTAAGCTCTTATTGTAGAAGGATAGAACGAGCTATTGGGCTGGCGGAGACTTTGCCGGATTTTATACTTACCTTTCATATAAATAAATAAAAGTCTTTGGAGTTACTGGCTTCTTTTGTGGCGCATGCTTTGGTACATCAGGTATACCTGTGTCATTTGATATTCATTTGATTTCATATTTGCTATCTAGTTGTTTTTCTTTGTGCATTTGCCTAAGGGCACTATTGTCTAGGGAGGAGAGAGTTGCAGCTATCTCAAATCTCCTTTGGGCTTGGTATATTTTGTACACTTGTTGTAGCTTGTCATTCTCGGTTGAATGACAAGCTCAACTTGGTCTCTATATGCCAAGTCTCTTTTGCACTAACAATTGGTTTGCAAGCATTTTTTGTGTTTTCAAGGGATAGGTTGCCAGCTCTATTGGAGTGTGAGGACTTCTTCGGTTGGAATAGTCACCTCCAAGGATATC
>APFE031197976.1:37364-68391 GCA_000404065.3 Pinus taeda
CCATAGAAGCCCACTATTGTTATTATTGTGCCCTTACATTATTATTGTTATGTCGGCTCTGATTATGTTATGACACCTAGACTCCTATATATAGAAATGAGGTTTTTTCATTTGTATCATCAAATAATTGTTCATTTATGTAATGTAAAGGACGTTGCCCCCTCGAAGAGGTTGAATTCTAAGGCGTTAATCTATCTTTTCTATCTTTTTGTGAGCTGGTTTCATAACAGGGACCCACCTCCGCGCAATGATTTGACTGCTAATTCTACAAAGGCATACATACTCTACCCCCCTTTGGTTTGAACCTATGACCTCTTAGGAGGAAACACATGCTCTTAACCATTAGGCGCACTCAAGCTGTAATTCCTTTCCCCTTTTTGATTTAATTTAATTATATTCTAATGCACCTTTAATAGCGTATTAATTTGTTTATTTAAATTTAAATTGAATTTTTGTTGTTGTAGATACTAAAGGATTAGAAAGGAGTTCATAAAGAAAATGAAATTGGCGGGATAACGCACACTCTCAAATACAATACTATTTAGATAATAAAAAACAGGCAGGTTGATCTATAATCTCTCTCTTAGGTAACAATAACTTAATGCAAGGAATGAAGAAATATGAAATTTGAATAGATTAGATTAATCTACAACCTGCTTATCATAGTTAGCAATAACTTAATGCAACCAAAGAAGAAATAGGAAATTAGAATAGACTGTTTGTAATGTGACAAATTAGATTGAATTGTTAGTTATTTTGACATGGGGCTATTACATACTTAGGATTAAGATTTTATTTCAGTAGTACATAAAAGCTTGCTTGTGCCGAATGATATTAGAGTGCTGGTAACTTACAATAATAATGATTATTTTGGGAAAAGGGTAAAATTGTTCAAAATTCTTGGATTAACTCAGAAGGAACGGTAGGATTGATTTTTATATACACATGTTTATCTCTTAGAAATAAGATGTAGATGTGGTTGATTTGAGAGTCAATTAATTAAAATGTAAATTAAACTACATCTACATCTATATTTTAAACTATATATGAGGTCCTAGTGTTGATTTTGTGTAGCTAACAAGGTGTTGGCATGCATGATATCGCTTTGTGCACTTAGTCTCCAACCTGGAATTGAATGTTATGCCCAAGTGATTCAAAGAATGAGCCATTGTTGGGGAGCAAAGTAGAAGTGGAGTTGGCATTAAAACACTAGGTGTAGAAGATGCTTGATATTCCTCAAAACAATAATATTTATAAAAATATTTTATAACTATTGATAGTATAATTGAATTTTATAATTTATAAAATAAATATAATTATGATGTCCATTATAATTATTACTTACCTAAATTGTGTTTTTTTATTAAACGAAAACAAAAGCTATGATCTTTTTTCACCCATAGATCTATTTTCAAATTTCATACAAATAACTCTCTTAAAATGAACTTAATTAATCTTTAGATTAATTATAATTTAAAATAATTAAAGTAGAAATATTATAAAATTATATATAGTTTAAAATATAGATGTAAATTTGAGAGCCTTTTAGTTAATATATTGAGTTGAGAGTCAATTAAAATATAAATATTAAAAAAGTATGTATTATATAGGCAGTTAATTATAATTATTGTAGATTATTATGTCTATTGCCCCTTCACATATTTTGTCGTAGATTATTATGTCCACTGCCCCCTTCACATATTTTGTCATAGATTATTATGTCCACTGCCCCCTTCACATATTTTGTCGTCTTAGGACCTTTTCCGCGGCTTTGCCAATTTTACTCTAGGGCATAAAGCTTGAGACAATCATTTTTAATTTTTAACAGGCATTCACTAGTTGCTACTTTCCATGTGCAGTCACAATGATATAAAAAACAAGTGGAAGTTGTGTTTTTTTATTATTAGGAAAACAAAAGATCCTTTTTTTGCCCATAGATTCGTTTTTCAAATCTCATATCAATTCAAAATTGCTAAAATTGGCAACTAGGGCCAAGCTCCAGATGGGTCATCTTATTTATTGACAGTTGATATTTTTCTTAGATTACTCTATCTGAGAGGTGTAGGATTGATCTAAAGTTCATCTGGTTATGGCATGTACAAATGAAGTTATGAATTTATTTTGGTTATGGTCAAATTTTCAAGGTCGACTAGCAAACTTATGTAGGCTCAGAAGCCCAACAGTCACGTTTATTCATCCTCAATGTTGCATATAAATAGAAGGTGACTTAAGACTCATTTGGACACACTCATCTTCACACTTCTCTCTCTTTCTCCTCATTGATTGGGTACGGATTTCTGGGCCTCTCTCTCTCCACACTTCTGAAACTTTAGGAGAGCGAAATTTCAGGAGGCCAAAATTTCAAGAGACCAAATTTCTGGACAATTTGATCAAGTGTTGACCATCATGAATTGATCTCCTTTGACTGCATTTTGTGAGGGTTATCTTTGTTTGGGAAGGCTGAATTTATAGGCACAAAAATCGAGGCTAAATGTTGACTATTGACCAATGTTGACTGCAGCTAGGTTTGACCACAAGTGGGTTGTTTGACCAGAATTTGACTAGGCTGAATTTGACTGTTTTGAGGGTTGTTTTATCTTGTTGTTTGGAGGTCGAAGTTGACTGAAGTTGACAGAGTTTCAGAGGGACAAATCTGCCCTGTTGACCAGCATTGACTTTTCTGGTTAGGGCTCTTTTGCTGTTGTTATAAATTATCAGATTTTTAAATTGTACTATCTCTCTCTGCTAAACTACTGAAGACTAAAAGAAAATTTGATCAAGGGTTTCCCCACATTGGGTTTTGTCCCTGGCTGGTGCCACATCTTGTGTCGTTTTGTCTTAGCTTGTCTTCTACTATTTATGTTTATGTTCTATCTACATTTTATTATCATGTTTATGTGATTGCTAATCTGAATATTGATATTGGGCTAGTAAAGAAATTGAAGTAAATTGCTCTAAAGTATAGAACATACCATTGTTGCCTAAAATTAACATGGTATCAAAGTTGAGGTGAAGATAAAGCCCAAGAAAGAGTGGAAAAGAAATCACCAAAGACAGTTGGACAAGGACAAAGGTTTCAATGAGTTACTCATCCTACTTCCTGGGCTGAAGTCAAAGCAAAGAAGATTATCAGGGATTCAATTGGCAAGCATCTGATGGTCTACATCTCCTAATTGAAGACCTCCAAGGAGATCTATGACAGGTTGGTCGACATGTTCAAGGTTAGTAATGCTAATCAAATTCTATTTCTCAAGAATAAGTTGAAGGATATTAAGAAGGGCAAGGACAAGGATATTCAATCCTATTTCTTGAGGATTATTGAGATCAAGAATGATCTACTCTCGATTAGAGAATTCATTCCTGATAGGGAAATTACTCTCACCACCGTTAGAGGACTCCCACTTGATTGGTATGTAGTTAGAACCATTGTCCCCAACAATGATCGAATTCTAGGGTTTGAAGAATTGATGTCGAGATGCATTCAAGAAGAAACAAGAATGGTGGAGCAAGAAATGCCTTCTAATAGAAGCAACCCCACTGCATTCTTTGCTCACGCCAAAAGGAGAAATAATGCAGGGTCTAAAGGTCATTTCCATGGAAAGCTTGGATTTAAGGGAGGAAGGGCAAGTGCTTTGTTTGCAATAAGTTTGGCCACTATGCAAGGGAGTATCCAAATAGAAGGAACACATCGCATGATGATGATCACAATGATTACAAGGGCAACTTCAACATCAACGATCAAAGGAATGGCAAGTCCAATGGCAAAGGAAAAAGGAATGCGGGACAACAAGGAAACGGTCAACCCTCCAAGAAATCAAGGAAATCCTGGTATGAAGAATCAAATGTTGTTAACAATAAGCAAAAAGAGTATTATCTTATATCGGCCCTCTCCATTGCCTCTCCTCCAAATACTTTCGGAAATTGGTTGATTGATACTGGTGCCTCAAGGCACTTCACCAGATACAAGGAATCCCTCTCTAATCTGATAGAAAAGGAGACAAACTTGGAGATCATCCTTGGAAACGATGTCACCTATCCCGTGAAGGGAGTAGGGAATATTACCCTTCAATTGAATCAAGGTAACACTATTCATTTACAAGAAGTACTATATGTACCTGATCTCAAGAAGAACCTGGTGTCCATTTCAGCCATGGAGGACAAAGGATTCAAGGTGGCATTCATTGATGGAAAGGTACATGTTTGGAAAACAAATTTTAAAGATGCTTTTACTCTTGGGTTCAAAGTTGACACTTTGTATCAAGTTGGAGGAAGTCCATTGGGAGCCATGTCTTGCAACACATCTCTACAGTCTGAACTATGGCACCAGAGGTTTCCCATCTTCATTATAAGGCCCTACCTAATGTGAGACAGATGGTGACAGGTATGCTTGAGTTCAAAGTAGAGCATGAAGGTGTATGTCCGAGATGTGCCGAAGGAAAACTTACAAGGGGACCATTCCCCTCAAGTAATAGCAAGACTACAGATATATTGCAATTGATCCACTCCGACATATCTGGTATGATGCCTATAAACTCTTTGGGAGGATACTTATATTATCTCACCTTTATGAATGATTATTCTTGCAAGACCTAGATCTACTTCTTGAAGAAGAAGGATGAAGTGTTCACTTGGTTCCGACACTTCAAAGCCTTGATCAAAAACCAATCTGAGAAGAAAATCAAGATATTGAGGATTGATAATGAGACCGAGTACAAATCCAATGAATTCCAAGATTACTGCATAGAAGCTAGCATTAAAAGGGAGACTACAACGCCATACACTCATGAGCAGAATGGTGTGGCTAAAAGGAAGAATCACTTTATTCTAGAAGCAGTTCGTGCCATGCTTCATGATCAAGGCCTTTTAAAGTTCCCAAGGAAGGATAGAGAAGCTGAAACCAGAAATCAGGGTGCAAAAGAAGACGAAACGATGCCTGATGTTGATGAATCTATGGATCCTATTGATCCTCTTCCTCATGAGCCCTCCTCCTTCAAAAGGAGACCCTCATGGCTTAGGGAGACTCTCGAAGATGCCGAGAGACACATTGCACCAAGGGGGACTTTTCGTGAAAGCAAGAAGCCAAACATGTATAAAGGATATTTGACTGCCATGAGCACTATCATTCAAAATGAGCCTTCATCATTCGAAGAAGCCGTGAAGCATCAAGTATGAAAGGATGCTACAAATGAAGAATATGAATTGATTATGAAGAATGATGTTTGAAATGTGGTCCCTAGACCCCAGGACAAATTGGTTTTGACCTCTAAGTGGTTCTACAAAATCAAGCATGGAACCGATGAAAGTGCAAAAAAGTTCAAAGCTCGCTTTGTTGCTCGAGGATTCTCTCAAAAGGAAGATGTAGATTACAATGAGATATTTGCACATGTTTTCCGATACACCACCATCCACTTGACCATAGCTCTTGCTGCCTCGCAAGGATGGAACCTACATCAGATGGATGTCAAGACCACTTTCTTGCATGGTTCAATCAAAGAGGAAGTCTATGTGGAACAACTCGAGGGATTTGAGTTTCACGATCAGGAATCTCATGTATGCAGGTTGAAGAAAGCTCTCTATGGATTGAAGCAAGCACCCTGGCCTTGGTATGAGAGGATTGATAACTATCTAATGAAGCTAGGATTCACTAGAAGTGAAGTTGATTGAACCTTTACTTTAAGGGTGAAAATGATAAACCCCTCTCATTCTAGTATTTTATTTGGTTGACCTATTTTTGACAGGTGCAGAGCCTCTCATTCACAAATGTGAGAGGGAGTTGGCTTTTGAATTTGAGGTGAAGGACCTAGGATCGATGCACTATTTCCCAGGGTTGAAGGTCTGGCAAAAGCTAGGTGAAATTTTCCTCTCAACGAAAATATGTTGTGAATATATTGGAATGATTTGGGATAGTGGATTGCAAGCCTGTGACTACTGTGATGGAACTTAAATTTAAGAAGTTATGTGGTAGTCTTGATGGACCTGAATTGGGAAATGCTTCTGAGTATCGTCAACTCATAGGAGCACTGATATTTTTTGTGAACTCTCGTCTGGACATATGTTTTGCAGTTAACACATTGAGCCAATATATGGTTGAGCCTCATCATATACATTGGATTGGTGCCAAGAACCTTCTGAGATATCTTTGATGCACAATCACTCATGGACTGAGATACACTACAAGAGATGTGAGGTTGCATGGTTATTTTGATGTTGATTGGTTTGGCAGTGTGGTGGATCGCAAGAGCACTTCTGGATGATGTTTTTCTTTGGGTTCTGCTTCAATATCCTAGATGAGCAAGAAACAAAAATCGGTTGCCTTGAGCACCGCCAAGGCTAAATACATAGCTGCTAGTATGGCCTCTTGTGAAGTTGTCTGGTTGAGGAAGCTCTTTAGTGAGTTGTTTGGACATATGTTGGATACCACTATGATCCTCTGCAAAAACTAGAGTGGGCTCTGATTATCATAGAATCTTGTGTTTCACGATCACTCCAAGCATATATATATCAGGTAACACTTTATCCAAGATATGGTACAACGAGGAGTAATAAGGCTCCATCCATCACATTGGGACTGATGAGCAAGTCGCCGATATTCTAACAAAGCCCCTAGCGAAGGTCAAGTTCTTGGCTTTCCAAAAATGACTTGGAGTTGTGGAGAGACCCTCCTATGAGGGTCATGTATGAGATGGACATTGAAGTCTGGGAGCTTCAAGGGGCTTGGGGTACTTCTTGGAGTGATGAGCAACCATAGGGTGAGTGGTTTAGCTTTCCTCTACGATACCCCTTGGCAACATGTAGGCAGGATGAGTGGTTCATCCTTATCCTATTGAGACATCCTACTCATGCAGTCTGAGACTCATGGGAAGCACCTCTCATATGGTCAATGAGTAGGGAAATGAGGATAGGGACCAAAGTACTACTGATGGACGCATCGTGTACTACTGTACTCCCTATGCTAGGATGACCGATATTGATTTGGGATCAACTGGGACTGACTTCGAGTCAATGGGAGTAGTATGAGACACTCTCTTTTGATTGGAACTAACTTTGAGTCAATAAGAGTGGTATGACACACTCTCCTTTGATTGGGACTGACTGTTTTGAGGGTTGTTTTATCTTGTTGTTTGGAGGTTGAAGTTAACTGAAGTTGACCAATTTTCCAAGGGTCAAATCTGCCCTGTTGACCAATGTTGACTTTTCTGGTTAGGGCTCTTTTGTTGCTATTATAAATTATCAGATTTGTAGATTGTACTCTCTGCTAAACTATTGAAGACTAAAAGAAGATTTGATCAAGGGTTTCCCACATTGGGGTTTGTTCCTGGCTGGTGCCACATCTTGTTTCGTCTTGTCTTGGCTTGTCTTCTACTATTTATGTTTATGTTTTATCTACATTTTACTATGATGTTGATGTGACTGCTAATCTGAATATTGAGACTGGGCTAATAAAGAAATTGAAGTAAAATTGCTCTAAAGCATAGAACATACCATTGTTGCCTAAAATTAACAAAGAATCTTAGATTAACTCAAAAAATGAAGGGAAGGATTGATTTTTATATACACATTTGTGTTAAAAAGAAAAATATTTAGATGTAGTTGATTTGAGAGTCAGTTAATTTAAATTAAAATTAAACTACATCTACATCTATATTTTAAACCATATAGAATGAGGTTGATGTTGTTGCATGAAGGCCCTTGTGTTGATATCAACAATTCCAGATTTCTAAGCATTATGAAATCACTATCCGAAAAAATATCACACACGGACTCCATGATAAATATTCAATGTGATAGAAAACTAGAAGAGTGCAGTGAGAGAGATAATGGTTACAACCAACACAAATCAACCACACTCACCGTTTTATAATTGATCACAGTGGTTACAACATATAGCACTTAACACACTGAATTCAACACATATAGATCATGACTCCAACTCATTACATAGAAATCAACACCTTCTAGACTGACACCTATGAACTCACAATGACACTTACACATGACATGGAAACATTACTTCCAACACCCTCCTGTAATGCTTATATTAAAAGCACACATTACAACAACAATATGATATTTGTCTGATTGGTCTTCATCAACACTTACATCTATTCTGGAATCTCGCAAATATCGCTCTTTCACCAACACATCTTCGAGTTGTTACTTGACTTCCATTTAAAACATAACTGCTTCAGACCATCTTTGACGTACTTTGTAGAATTGACACTTCTCAACCTCCTGGAGCATGACAGGTCAATGTTGACACTGAACCACCCTATGGACATACCTCCATTTGTTGAAGACATGGTCTTCTCTTGTATTCCACAGTTATCTAGGAAGACAGTCTGAGTATTGAATGTATTCATAAAACAATTATACAAGGTGACCTCTTATACACATAATCAAATTAACTTGTAAGCTAATGTTCCTAGCTCCACACGACGCCACCAACTTATAACATATTATACATAATCAAATTAGTGATATGTTCTTGTGTCACCGTATGCATCAAGAACCACCAATTTGAAAATATGTTAATATGTTCTATAATTGGTTCTTCATTTGGTTTTTCACACATTACACTTGGACAATAACACACTATAATATAATAAAACTGCAACACACACCACACAAGAAGACTGCATATAGATGCATAAATCTTAGAAGAGTTTGAGAGGCTTAGGAGTGTATTCTTCCTCACTCTCAAGTTTTGCAGAATTTTCAGACATAGAATCTGATATGTCCTCTGTGTTAGCCAAATTTGCTAACTCATTTAGTTTTCCTTTAAGAAGATCTTTGGCACGGATCTTGCAATTCAACGCTATATGTCCTTGTCTCTGACAATGTAAACATTCAACTAAGCTCTTATTTTTCTTCTTCCCTTATGAAAAGAATGCAATTCCAATTTGTAAATTGCCTTCAATATCTCCCGCTTTCATTCTCTTTTCTTATGCTAGGAGTGCTGCTATTTTCTCATCCAAAGATTTAAAAGATAATTAGATTAAAGTAAAAATAATACCTCCATTATTTGAAGATAAGTTATTCAACAATATAATCCTTGCATCTTCATCATCTATTTTAGAGCCCATTTCTGAGAGATTTTAGCTCATTTATATGAGTAGCCAATGCTGTGTCATCATGCATTTGCAGTTTGAATAGTTGTAATTTTAAAGTGAACGTTGCATTCACAACTTTCTCTCCAAATATTTGACTTAATTCTTCCCAAATTTCTGCAGAAGATTTCTCTAAATCTATTAATTGAAGCTGAGAATCAGAAAGAGAAAGACCAATAATAGATTTTGCTTTTTCCTCCTCCTCTGCAAAAAAAATAATTGAGCAAAATCTATGAGTGTTTTTTGAGTGCCATTAACAAGCCCCCATAAATTTTTATTCATCATTTGCAACTGAATTTTAACCTTCCACGTATGGAAGTTATGGCCATTAAATTTTTCCAATTGCAAAAATTTCATATTTCAAAAGCATCTGATTCATTTTTTTAAAATATTCCCTTGGATTGGAGCTCCTTCAATTACTGCTTTGGATTTTATTCCAGGTTATTTCTCAGCAGATGCCAGACTCGGATCTAGGAGCAGTTGATCGACGTAGTTGACCCATTCACATCATTTGTAGGTGAAATCATTGTTGTTGACGTCTCCACAGATAGCGACACTTCTGCTCGACTGTGCAGGTCAACCCGATCTCAGATCCAAATGAACGGCGCCATACTCGTTTACCACGCCTCTTATGCAATTTCCACTAGCCACCGAACTCTTATGCTGTAAATTTTGGTGCCATTCTACGTGGACACAGAACACTATGAAGAGATCAAATCAGGCCTTCCACAATGACGGGTGTTGAATGTCTTATGCAACAACTCGACTCTTATGTACTGCAGACCAAATATCTGGAGGTCAAGTCGATCTGCGACTCTGTTGGTCGTATAACCTTCAGATCTCAAATACCGTGTGGATTTCAATCTTGTTTTTGACGCTGGGACCCTTTCTTTTTTTACCGCCGGATCCCATACAACGGACTCGGCCATAACGACTCGCGAGCGAGTAGGACTCATTGAAATGTGGGCAAACAAAACCACAATTGGTCAACGATATGCTGTGTCGGTGGTTCCCTGAGTCGCCTGACACCTTCGGAGGCAAGTCATAAGAAACCGTAGCAGATTTCCACTCAAATCTGCTATAATAAATATGAGATTCACCGTCAAGAACGCCGAAAATCTGCAGACAATAAAAGTCAGGAAAGCTGCATTTTATTTCCTTTGGCCGCTAAAGTCACAGATCCTCCACGAAGAACCCAGTGTAGATCGATTTCACCTCAACTACCATCTGTTGGAAAACATGATATATTGATTCTGCAACCCACTGTGAGGATCGCAGTGACTGGAGATGGCCCCAACACCACCTTTTTGTGTTAAAAGATGAAGCCTTCTTGCAGTGACTGGAGATGGCCCCTACACCACCTTTTTGTGTCAAAAGATGAAGCCTTCTTGCACAGACGATAACCGAAGAATCTTTATGTTACAAAGTAGTTTCGAAATTAAGATTGAATACCGTTATATATACCATCAAACACACGGGCCACGGGCGTCAGCATTAGAAATATGGGCAGAGTGGCTATTTCTTAAAGACCACAATTGATTTGAATTTCTAAAGGAATACAACTAGTCATATCTCACATATCCACAATCAAGAGCTTCTCACACCTACAACAAGCCTCAAACCTGGGATCGGTGGTTATGTTCCTGACACCATGATAGAAAACTAGAAGAGAATAGTGAGAGATAATGGTGGCAACCAACACATGTAAACCACACCGTTTTATTATTGATTACAGCAGTTACAATATATATCACTTAACACACTAAATTCCATACTACATATAGATCATGATTCTAGCTCATTACATAGAAGTCAATAGTGAGAGATAATGGTGGCAACCAACACATGTAAACCACACCGTTTTATTATTGATTACAGCAGTTACAATATATATCACTTAATACACTAAATTCCATACTACATATAGATCATGATTCTAGCTCATTACATAGAAGTCAATATTTTTTAGATTGATGCCTAGGGACTCACAATAACACCAACACATGACATGGAACAAGCCAATGGGACTTTCCCGACTTCATGATATCGATTTGGGCACTTGAGTCTCCAACATTGAATTGAATGTTGCATGATATCGATTTGGGCACTTGAGTCTCCAACATTGAATTGAAAATGTTATGCCTAATTGATTCAGACAATGAGCCATGGTTAGGAAGCTAGGAAGCACAATAGGTGTAGATTGGCAATAAAACATTAGTTGTAGAGAATGCTTGATATTCTTCAAAACAATAATATTTAAAAAATATTTATAATTATGGATAATATAATTAAATTTTATAATGTTCATTATAACTATTACAGATTACCAAAGTTGTATTACAAATTTACCGAAATTGCGTTCTTTTTTATGATTAAGAAAATAAAAGCTATGAATTTTTTTTCGAGGTTTCATATTAAATAACTCAACTAAAATTAACTTAAATCATCTTTAACTTTATATATTTTAAAATGAATTAAAATTATAAAATTAGTATATAAATTAATTAATTAAAATTGATTTGAAAATCAATTAAAATATAAATATTATAAAATTATATTTTAATGTAGTTAATTAAGCTACCGAACATCGTCTACCTTTTCATTTTCGACTGTTGGATCTTTCAAAGTTTTCCATCATTAGATCTGTTAAAGCACGCTGCCAGGCTGTCCATGCTCCCTCTGGTCATAGTTTCTCGGATCACCAATAAATTGCCATAGTTTCTTCAATAGGCAATAAATGTATGAATGGTCGAGTGCAGGCCCAATTTTAGGCCTCACCTAGCAAGTGCATATAGATTCAGCTAGCATAGGCAGAATTGTGTGGAACCCTGTTCAGATTGCCAACAGACAGCCTGCACTTCCACAACCTTTTGGAAGGGTGGAGAGGCAAATGCAGCTTTCACCCATCTAACTGCCCCTCGTCAATCATCCAGAAATATCAGCATGAAGGCGAGAAAAGAAACATAACGTGAGACATTCACTACGGGAAGCGGAAAATGACTTCCCGTAAAATGATGTGAGCTATTAATAAATTTATATAGCATACGATTCTTTCTCATAACACATTTATTTGCACATCAATTAGAGGCTTACGAGAGAATCCTCATAATTTTTTATTGGGCTGATAGCATAATAACGATTCTATAATGTCGAATAAACACTTAAAAGAATTGAAAATTTTCAATAAAATTTTAACACCCAAGAAAACATACCTCTAGCTATTGATGTTGCTCACACTCTAAAACCAAACTTTCTGCTACGCTTGAGCCAGTCCCTTCTTTTATTTTCTGATGTGTTTACATGCGTTGTTGGCTAGATCAAAACCGGTAGTCTCAAAAACCTTCTTAGATGGATGCATGATGGATGCATGTAGGAAAGAAATAAGAGATTCCAAAACTCGCCCACCGGCCTTCTTCTTTTCAGTATCAAAACTTTACTTATTTGTATAGAAAACCTGCGTCAAGGCAAGGCAAGTGAGCATATAAAAACTGAAGAGAGAAAGTCTATGGCGCATCAAGGCTACTTACTGATGGAATTAGAATTCGTATCAATGCATCCTCCTATTTTGCTTTCGTGAAATTAACACAAACACACTTTGTCCAGAATTTTATCACCTCCGAGCAACTCTCAGGTGAACTTCAAAAGCACGCATGAAACCGATGAATCATATGAAACTGCGCCCTCTCTCAGCGTTGCAAACGTCGCCCTTAGATTTACAAAATTCACCCAAAATCTCTTATCCGTGAGTCACTTCAAGCTCTGCTCACTCTAACTTGATGGTGTAAGACTGAAGGGGATTGAGTTAGTGAGCTTGGGGACCAAACAGAAGTATTTATAGCAAAGCTTCCATCAAGCTCTTGTTGGCTACGTGTCAAGTGTTCCACAGAACATGGTAGAGAATTGCAGAGGTAGTAATGGACCACTCCAGGAGCTCCCAACAAGAAATTAATTTAACTGCAGTTGGTTTCCTTAATTTAAGGAAATAACTACAGTTGGTTTCCATAATTTAAGGAAACGGTGGCAGACTATTGCCCGTAATAAATTGGCGGCAGATGAATTATCGACGGCCATTGGTAGCATGGAAAATTTTAGGGGTGAATTTTCACCCTTGGGCGAAATTAAGGGGTTTTATATTTTTATTGGGCGAATATTTTGTATCACAATACATTGTCACAAATCGCCTCAAAATTATTTTATAAAAAAATTAGGTATGGAGGTTAACCCACCTTATTTTAAGGAGAGAGTAAAAAAAAAAAAATGCAGTAGTCTATAACGCGACTTTTTGAAAGCCTTTCCGGCGGATTTTTCCTGTCAAAATCCGGCAGCAATTCATTGGAATCCATGTTTGATAGCTATTTCTGCACAATCAATGGCTCCTTAGGGTTTTTCAGGGCGCTGAATCCAAATATGCAGTTAAAAAACCATTTTAACTTCTAAAAATCAAGATTTAACCTCATTTCTTCCGCCGGATTCCATCACCGGAATCTCCAAAAAGTCGCATTATAGACAACTCCAAAAAAAATTAGCCCTTGAAATTAGGAGTTACAATATTTTGTTCACCCTAATTTTCAAGAATATGTATTTATGATAGGCAGTAGTCTATAACGCGACTTTTTGAAAGCTTTTCTGGCGGATTTTCCTGGTCAAAATCCGGCAGCAATTTATTGGAATGCGAAGTTTGATAGCTAGTTTCTACACAATCAAACGCTACCAGGGGTTTTTCAGGGCGCTGAATCCAAATATGCAGTTAAAAAACCATTTTAACTGCTAAAAATCAAGATTTAACCTCATTTCTTCCCCCGGATTCCATCACCGGAATCTCCAAAAAGTCGCATTATAGACAACTCCTTTATGATAGTTATTGCACCCTCCACATTCGGTGTAAAAAAAGGTTTTTTTCCTTTCATTTTCCTGTATTTCATGGTATTGGGGTTAATTTCGAGAAAATGACCTTATTTTTTGGAACAAATGGTCACAAAAGAATAATTCATTTTATTTAAAAATTCAAATCTCTTATTTTCATGTTTATTTAAAGATTGAATAATGTTCTTGCCATATTCCAAGTTTGCGTCTGTTTAGTCATAATCATATAAAGAATAATGGAAAACATTTTTTTTATATTTACTCCATAAGTCACTTTAATATAAATATAAATAAACTAGAGGTATGGTAAATAAATAAACTTATTTTTATATTTAGTCCATAACACTCTTTATATTTAAGAAGGCTCAAAAAAGAGGTTTTATTTAAGTGAATCCTATGGGCCAAATACCATATTTATAAAAGAGATATGGTAAATTAATAAAAATATAAATAGTCGAGAGATATGGTAAATAAATAAAACATTTTTTTATATTTACTCCAGAAGTCACATTATTAGGCCGATAGGCCTTTTCTTTGAAAGGGACCTTCGTCGTCCCTTTCGTTCTCCCGCTGACACGTGGTGTCGGGTCCCCTTCGTCCTCGTGCTGACAGCTGGCATCGGGCGGCATAACACCTCGTCGTCGAGGAAAGATGAATGAAACAACCGTTAGAAGTATGCGCGGTATGCACGGTCGCCAGGCAAACAGAAGAAATGGTTGAAAGTCATCGTGGCGATGGCTTTCACTTCCGCGTGGGCCATATTCGACATCCAACTGGCTTTTCAACTTCTGGTATGACTTCTACACAGCAACACCGCCTTCCTTCCTGTTACTTACTCCACGCACTGTCTTCCTTCCTGTTACTTACTCCACGCGCTTTGTGGTTCTGTTTGGTACCTTTTATTAAATGATTTTCATGCACGATCAACTGTTCTGCTGTTTTCCGGGCAGCCTTCATGGATCAACCTATCGAAATCAACTACCCACAGCTTGGATCAATCTCACACAATGTAGCAACAGAGGAGCCTGGTTCGACAATCTCACGAACGAAGAACGGAGCTGGAAATCGTGAGCCCGCCGCGCTGTTGTTAGGCCGATACTTCAACACAATATCATTTCTTCCAGGTGCGCCACATACTTGAATTTTTGATGGGTATCGTTATAGTATGCGCATTCAGTAATACATATTGATTTGATTTTCTTGTTGCTTTGCGCTGGACTCTATAAAATATTATTGCAAAGATTACTCGAATTAAATTTGATTCAGTTTCTGAGTAATTTCAAAAATAGTGAAAATATCTGGTAGTTTAGGGCACGTTTCTTAACAAATTCAGGGAAAGAATGAAATGTTCGATAGTCAACGCATTTAGTGAGTGCCCACCTACGTTAATCACGCCCTGCATTATTCATTCCCATACAAGGCACATACAAAAATTAAATGGCCGCATATTAAGAGCACAACAAAAAATACCATAGGTTCAGTCGCATTCTTTCTCATCCAATCCTCATTCAATTTGAATTTTTCCTTAGCACAGTAAACAGGTGGGTAATGATATTCGTAATACTTGATGTTTGCATTCAAAACACTTGCAATATTTAAGGCAGGGCATAGCTTGCGCATAAAAGCAACGACCATCTGAGGAATTGAAGGTAATCCATGCTCGAGGAATGCCTGTAGTTGAAGGAAAGATAATTTGCTTATTTCCCAGATACATATGAGTGGCTTAACTTTTAAAAGGGAAGGTTAGAAACGAGGAATTGATGAAGGGAAATACTTTACTATACATACATTCATCATGCAGACATTGTAAATATTAATCCAAAATGCCAACTTCTGCTGATGTTACAAGCCTTTCAAATCTACAGTACTTAGCTTGTCAACCAGAACCCTGCAGAGACAAATTACAAATCAACCAAATTTCAATAATACATCATGTCATTTGATAAAGTGCTGGGTGTGAGAAATTTGCAATGGAAGAGAAACTTCAATCTTCTTAGTGAGAAATTTGCAATGGAAGAGAAACTTACTTTAATCTTCTTAGCAAAGGAGTGGTAATTTGTATTTGACTCAAGTCAATGGAGGTGGTTATGATATCATGAAGGTGTTTGTAGGGACCGATATCTTTCACTTCTGAATCTGCACAAACCCCATATGGATCTCGGAAATCTATTTCTTCAGAAATCTCCATAGAAGTCTTACATCTCACAGTGCCTTCGGAACCATAATTTCTTGAGCTTATACTTGATGAAGTCAATTTTTAGAGAATGGTCTCTACAGTTTTTCCCTTTGTAGCTTATTTGATTAGAACTAGCAATATCTGAAAGTGAAGTGTTGCTTTGAACATTCTAAATGAAAAATTATTTTGAGCTTATACTTGATGAAGTCAATTTTTAGAGAATGGTCTCTACAGTTTTTCCCTTTGTAGCTTATTTGATTAGAACTAGCAGTATCTGAAAGTGAAGTGTTGCTTTGAACATTCTAAATGAAAATTTATTCAAAGGGACCCTCCAATGGACAAGGAAAATGTTACCAAGGGCTCAAGCCATTCTAAACCATAAATGCTCCTTATTGTTGCCTCTTTATCCTTCTTTCCACCTTTAGGATAGGCTTGATACACATACAAATGGCCAAAGTTTGTTAATCTATTACCGAGAAATTATGAATGAAACTTGCATTTATTATTATCCCAAGACCCAAACCATTTCAGTTCAGAAATAAACTTACATCTTTCGAGTGATATGGCAGCCTAAGAATGAAATGTTCGATAGTCAACGCATTCAATGAGTGCCCACCTACGTTAATCACGCCCTGCATTATTCATTCCCATACAAGGCACATAAAAAAATTAAATGGCCGCATATTAAGAGCACAACAAAAAATACCATAGGTTCAATCGCATTCTTTCTCATCCAATCCTCATTCAATTTGAATTTTTCCTTAGCACAGTAAACAGGTGGGTAATGATATTCATAATACTTGATGTTTGCATTCAAAACACTTGCAATATTTAAGGCAGGGCATAGCTTGTGCATAAAAGCAACGACCATCTGAGGAATTGAAGGTAATCCATGCTCGAGGAATGCCTGTAGTTGAAGGAAAGATAATTTTCTTATTTCCCAGATACATATGAGTGGCTTAACTTTTAAAAGGGAAGGTTAGAAACGAGGAAGTGATGAAGGGAAATACTTTACTATACATACATTCATCATGCAGACAGTGTAAATATTAATCCAAAATGCCAACTTCTGCTGATGTTACAAGCCTTTCAAATCTACAGTACTTAGCTTGTCAACCAAAACCCTACAGAGACAAATTACAAATCAACCAAATTTCAATAATATATCATGTCATTTGATAAAGTACTGGGTGTGAGAAATTTGCAATGGAAGAGAAACTTTAATCTTCTTAGTGAGAAATTTGCAATGGAAGAGAAACTTACTTTAATCTTCTTAGCAAAGGAGTGGTAATTTGTATTTGACTCAAGTCAATGGAGGTGGTTATGATATCATGAAGGTGTTTGTAGGGACCGATATCTCTCACTTCTGAATCTGCACAAACCCCATATGGATCTCGGAAATCTATTTCTTCAGAAATCTCCATAGAAGTCTTACATCTCACAGTGCCTCTGGAACCATAATTTCTTGATCTTATACTTGATGAAGTCAATCGTGACACTACTGGTGACATATCCTGTTCTGATCCTATGGACTGCTTGGCTAGCCTCAAAAAGATACTCAACAAGCATTTCACCATCTCTTCAGAAAGCCTGTTGGGATCCATGTCTTTCACATCTTGTACAGAAACCAAAATGGGCACATTATCTGGTCCCAAATTACAAGTTACCATGGTATGTTCTGTCTGGCAGAAATTTTCAGAAGAAAAGAAAAAAAAAAGAGCGTACATTCCTATAAATTCCATTCTAGAAAGGTAATTTCAAAACTTTGGAAACAAAAAGAGAGAAGAAAATTGAAAGATGAATCAAAATTAAAATCATGGACATATTTTCCATAACCTATATAACAAATGCTATCTGTAGAATGTGTCCATGTTCAATACCTGTACTTTTAAAGTATGTATCTGCCTCTTGGAAGCCTTGTTGTCCTTTGGGGACGATTTTGGAGATGCAGTCCCCAGTTTTGACGATCGAGGAAAAGAATGAGGAGTTTTAGGGGTTACATGAAGCTGATTCTCTTTTCCATGGCCAGGCTTTGAGGGCCCCAAACTCTTTTGCACCCCCTTCGACAGTTTTGAGGTCTCCTTTGCAACTCCAAACGATGCTTTCCTTCTATGTAAACTTCCAGCTTGGGAAGCTACATCAGGTGAGCATTCATTTATAGGGGGAAGCAAACCTCCCGCAACAAACTCTTTTTTGCCTTGTTGACTTTCTTGGGCAGAGTAGTGACAATGTGAAGGAGACCTGAGGAACTCTGGCTTCTTTGCTATAAATTGTTCAGAATTTTCAACAGGTTCGATTTGTTTCCTGGATAATGAAATGTAAACAACCTCCTGATACAAACCTTGCCTTAAATGTACAATCTGTTCCTCAAGGCGAACAACCTCCTCTTCAAGCACAGCTACAGAAATAAAGGCCATGTTCCGCCATGTTGATCCAAATCTCAAAGACACATTTTGTCCCTCTTTGTCTGTCTGGTCCGTGAGTGGAGTGTTTAATAGGGTTAAGGCCAATTGCAAGTCTTTGGTAAATCCATAGAAGAAAGCCCTTCACCTATGAATTTGACTTATTTCTTAAAAAATCAGATTGCAATTTCACTTGTTTCTCTTTGCCCCGAGCTACATTCCTAAATTTTTGCGTAGGGAACTTCCTTTAGATTGAGAGCACCATAGATGCATCTACATGTGTCAAAATATATTGTTATTTCGAAAGCCAGAAACCATGTAATTACAGCTCAGGATCATGCTCAATTTCGATTGATTCTAAATCAATACAGATTGATTTGATTTTCCTATTGCTTTGCGCTGGACTCTGTAAAATATTTTTGCAAAGATTACTCGAATTAAATTTGATTCAGTTTCTGAGTAATTTCAAAAATAGTGAAAATATCTGGTAGTTTAGGGCACAGATAAGTATAAATTATGCAAAAAATACTATGAAGGCCTATCCATTTCATTCCTGCAAGGGGTAAATTAAGTGAGTGAAATATATGGCAATTGCCTTTCTTTAAACACATCTCTTAATTGGTTGTACGTTGTGTAAAAAACGTGTGGATTTTTCCTAGAAGATCACATGTCATGTGCAAACAAATAATTCAAGAAAGGATCAGTATCAGTAATGGCTGGCAAATGTTCCTATTTCAATAATGTTTTGACAGTATTGAATCTGAATAACATGCACTTTTGTTAATGTGGTCTACCTTGGGTGGTTAATATGAGAGGTTGATCTCCTCCACATCTAGGTTGTGCCCTTATTATTGTTTCACCATCAAAATTTAGCCTTCTTAGATTAGAATCCGCATTCACATCACATCTTCTTTGACTAGAATTTTGTGTTGTTGTGAAATTGATGCATTGCAGGTACTCCTATCACAGGAAAAAGAAACCTCCTATTAATATTATGGAGACAGCCTTGACAACGAATGCCATTCCTCTATTGCTGAATGGTTGCACCGAGATTCAACCACTGCTTCAAATAATCGATGTTGGTTCTGTAACCTCATTAAAAACAACATCCTCGCACTTCCATATCACTCTATCTGATGGAACACATCAACATAAGACTTTGCTACCGGCCGCATATGGCCCACAGGTTGTATCTGGAGACATCCAAATTGGCTCGATAATTCTACTTAAAAAAGCAGCTTGCACAGTGCTCCAAAACTCCTCGTAAGACCCACCATTTGAAATTATCCTCTTTTAATTTTTTCCTTCTAAATGCTTCTTGAACTTAAAGAAGGAAAATGGAATCTTCATTAATTCATTTCTCATTTGTTTACATAAGGTCCATCCGAGTTGTTGAGCTTGAAGTTGTGTTGCGCTCAGCAGCATTGACGAGGGACGCATCGACGCTACTACATGCACAAGCGGGTACATCCCAGTCTAGCTCCTCATCGGCTGAAGATACCTTGCCCTCTGTAGTTACTCCACCAACTACAGGAACAACTACAACAATTCCATTCACGGCACTCAGCCCTTACCGAAAATATTGGTCAATCCGAGGTAGGGCATCGGCAAAAACATCATTAAAGGCTTACACCAATGTACGAGGTTCAGGAAAAGTTTTTGGTTTTGACCTTATCAATCGTGATAGGGAGGAGATCCACCTTTCTGCATTTGCCGCACTGGCCGAATCTCTTTACAATCTCATTCAAGTTGGGTAGCTATACATTGTTTCAAATGGAACAGTGAAAGAAGCAAATCCAATCTACAACCACCTCAACAACAAATGGGAAATTTACTTGTTTGCTGCTTCCACTATCCATCCATGTCCCATAGATGATCCAACGTTCCCTTACCATAGCTTTCACTTCAAGACTATTGCTGAAGTAAAAAATGCACCTCCAAATATGAATGTGGATGTCATTGGTGTTGTTACCTCCACTTCACCTGCATCAACAATTCGACGGAAAGATGGAAGTGAAACATTAAGGAAAACACTAATATTAAAAGACAAGTCGGGTTTTAGCATTGATGTAATATTATGGGGAGACCATTGTGACTATATAGGACAGAACCTTTCTGAATTCTACTCTTTCGACAACCCACCAATCCTTGCAATGAAAGGAGGTCAGGTATCTGCCTTTAATGGCACCACAATAGGGACGATACCAACAAGCACTCTCATAATAAATCCACAAGTTGACGAAACTCACCAACTACATGCATGGTTCCGTGAAACAGGTTACAGCTCCTCTTCTCCATCTTTGAGTAGGAATTATGGTGTTGCTTCAAAACGTGCGCTACCACGGAAGACGCTTTCTGAAATTTCTAGCATGCAACTCTCCGATAAAGCAATCTGGGTTTCAGTTCGAGCAACAATTACTGCTCTTGATATGGACGACTTCTACTTTCTAGCATGTCCATTAGATTTCAATGGAAAACAATGCATGAAGAAGGTTGTGGAGCATTCTAACAATCTTTGGCATTGTACAAAATGTAACGATTCCTTCCTTGAATGTGACTACCGGTACAAACTTAAGATTGAACTACATGACCACACCGGGACTCTGCAGAACGTCACAGTTTTCAATGATGCAGGAAACGAACTCATGGGCATCACAACAAAAGACTTGTTCCTTCTTTCTATTGAACCAAGTGATATGCAGGAAATTTGTGGCCGAATCTTAGGAAAACGTTTCCAACTAACACTTTCCATTAAATCAGACTACTTCAATGGTGTTCAACGCTTGCAACCAATATTGGTCAATTCAGAAGAAATTCAATATGCCTCTGCATGCAAGGAAGCACTCACTGACATTCAAGCATTGTCCACTTCAAAACGACCTATTGTTCGCCGCCTGTGAATTACTCTTTCAGTCTCTTGGAACACACCTACTTGTACATAAACAATCATTTCCGCACATCCCTTGTCTGATATTGTTGTAAATTACACACCCATGTTATTATGCTGCAAGCTGTAGCTTTCACTTCAAATACTCTCTTCCAGTCATTCCAAACTATGTATGTTTTCCATTTACATTTTAATAATATAGATAGTAGGCTTTGTAAAGAGTTACTACATATGTTTCTCATTCATTGTCTACATGCTATACATTGATCTCTTGCTTACTAATCTATTCATTTTATATCACTCCTATTTGCATGTTTTTCCTCAAAACTATTCTACCTACCTTCACCGATGTTGAAATAAAAAATAGTAATTCTATGTTCAAATAAAAAAAGTTAATTCTAATACTTGTACTACATTCTCCAAACTTGCACTACTCGTTTGTCACCTGAAAATACGTAGGCATCCATATGCACACATTACAGATATCATAACCTACAGTTATAATTTTTTGTATGTGCTTTTGTGAAGATGGACACTGCAGTTCCTAAGATACTTTTGTTCTGTAATAGGTTCTTGACCTATTCCAAAAACTGTAGCCAGTCATGGCATGGGAAGGCAACATAAAACTGGATCATCCTTTGTGATTACAAAGTGGAATTATTTATCTGCTCTTAAGAACAAGTACACTACATTGCATACGATGCTTTTATTAGGAAAAATAATCAAACAACCATTTGGAATATGGAACTTTGCAATGCTTGCACATCATTTGTACCAATTGAATATCTTTGTTTAGGATCTGTAATTTGTATTTTCAAATGTATCATTCAAAACAAGTATATCGGTTTGACACAAGCCACGCCAAAGGTATTATGATTAATATAAATATAAACTAAAATGGTTCAACATAAAAGTAGGGTATAGTTCTCAAGTCAATTTATCCTAAAAACTATGTATACATATCTTCTCACATACAAGAATTCAACATCACACTTTGATGCATTTCCATGCTCAACACTATATAATGCTTGCTTTAATTCCTGAAATGTTCATTTTACTTTCAAAATCAGATCTTGTTAAAATGGAAGAAAAACAAACAATACTGGAAATGGAATAATCATTCCCTTGGAGAATGTGCACATTCTGGCTCTTGTAATCTACAGTTGACATCCGTCCAATTCCCTCTAACAACACTTTGTCCTCTAAAAGATCAACGGCAAGAGCCAGCAAAAAACAACGGGCTTCTCCAGTCCAGGAATGTTAACAACCCTCTTCATTATTTCCTCCTTACTATTGCAAATTTTCAAGTCCTTGCCATTTCTAGCTCTGGCCCTGATATTAAGCTTCTTGCACTGGATCATCCAGTCTTTCTCAATTCTCATATGAACTGCCACATATTTGGGTAGAAATATGAAGGGAACCATCTATCTTTTGTTGGGAGTTATGTGCTTTTTGTGACCCGCATATGCCCAAACAAGAAAAATCTGCAGAAACTTGAAAGCACGGCCCATGTTTCCTCCATGGTATGGCATTGTACAAATGTAACGATAACTTCCTATAATGTGACTACCAATACAAACTTAAAATTGAACTACATGACCACACCAGGAATCTGCAGAACGTCACAGTTTTCAATGATGTAAGAAACGAGCTCATGGGCATCACGACAAAAGACTTGTTCCTTCTTTCTATCGAACCAGCGGTCTGCATGAAATTTGTGGCCGAATTTCAGAACGATGCTTCCAACTAACACTTTGCATTAAAGCATATTTTTTTCAACGGTATTCAACACTTGCAACCAATACTGTTCAAGTCAGAAAAAATTCAATATGCCTCTCTGCATGCAAAGAACCACTACTTGACCTTTAAGCAATGTCCACTTCAAAACGACCTATTGTTTGCCGCCTGTGAACTGCTTTTCAGGGTCTCTTCAAACACGACTTCTTGTACGTAAACAAACATATCCGCACAACTCATTGTCTCATAGTGTTGTAAATTACACACCCATGTTATTACGACGCAAACTTCAACTTTCACTTCAAATACTCTCTTCCAAACCTTCCAAAATACGTAAGTTTGCCATTTACATTTTAATAATATAGATATCAAAATTTGCAAAGAGTTACTACATATGTTTCTCGTTCGTTGTCTACATGCTATACAATGATCTCTTGCTTGCTAATCTATTTATTTTATCGTTCAAACATGTCAAACAAAAAAACATTTGAAGAAGAAGGGAGCAACATATTTTTTATCTTGCTTCTCTCCTTTCAATGTTAGACGCCAAAATAACTTACAATTTTATATCAATCCTAATTGCATGTTTTCCCTTCTACCTAGTCTACCTAAAAAAAAGTTATTTCTAATACTTGTACTACATTCTCCAAACATGCACTACTCATTATGCAAAACTAACAATATTTATTTGTACTTGTTTAGATATGCCAACAAACAATCAAGTTGCAGCCAAAAATGAGCGGCGTCGTCTTCTTTATGCACAACAAAAGGATAGAATAAATGCACGACGTCGACTACTTTATGAAAATCGCAACAACCCTACTACTTCCTCTACATCCCTTCCCACCTCAAATGCACTCCCAACTATACAAACCAACCCATCTCACATTCATCAATTCCAATATAACCCTCCCCTTACTGATGAACACCATCGCTTTCGAGAAAGGATTGATGGACTTTCTAACTTGCATGTTTGCACAATATGCAAGGAAGCATACCCAGGAATGAAAACAAAGCTTTTCCATGGTAGACTCTCTTGTTTTCGTTGTGCGTCATCCAAATCAGCCAGTCGGTTTTCTGAACTAAACAACATGGACCCTGGAGAACAACCCTATGTCCTTCACCAATTAACACAGGTTGAAGAAATGCTCATTGCACGTGTCAACCCCATTCTACAAGTCACTCATTCCCGTGGTGGTCAATACAAATATAGTGGCCATACAATTAGTTTTCCTCAAGACATCACTACTATTGCTAAATACTTACCCCGAATGCTCTCTGACTTAGACATCCTCATTGTCAAAAGGCAAACTCCATCTGAAAAAGCTTACGAATTCTTCGTTTGCAAATCCCACGTCCTTGCAGCCCTTGAATACAAAATAAAAAATGACCCTTACTACCATGATGTTCAATTCAATTCATCTGCACTTTCTATGTTGCCAAATCACCCTACAGACATTTCTTCCCTTCTCAATAATGTAACCACATCCTCTTTTGAACCCCATCAAAACACTGCTGATTCTACGTCTGATACTAATGTCATGCTACCTCCATCAGAAATCCAACCCTCTTCTTTCGTCCCAGTCCTCCCAAATTCATGCACTGAGCTCGAGCACATTCGTAACTATTTGCAATTGCCCCATTCAAATTCAACAAGCTCTATCGATTGGCCTCCAATATCTTTAACTGCTATAAATGAATACAACACCATCGGCCTCTTTGCCATGGCATTCCCCACACTCTTCCCTACAGGAAACGCAATGATCATGCAACCAAGACTTACGAAAGTTGAAATGCATGAATATGCTTTACACTTGCTGCACTATCATGATAACCGCTTCGGCCAACACCCAAGATTCCGCTATTATCTTTATAACATTCTATTGCGCCACCGTAGCCAAGCAACAGCTAATGTTTTCGTGAAAAAGTTCATTGACAACAACTTGCCAACAACGGTTTCAGATCTACGCCAATGTCTGCATGCTTCTCCCGAATCAAAATTACCAGAGCAAATAATGCGGTTCGGTTCAGCCCTACGAGGAACACGGTCTTTCTGGAACAAACGCCGGTCTGAGCTGACTGACATGATCACGCAAATAGGAAGCCCAACCTTCTTCTTCACTCTCAGCGCAGCTGATACTAAATGGCATGACTTGCACGCAATTATGCCCAACAATGTTCCTTCCAATTCAGTCAACCCCTTCCAATGGAAAATTCAAAGCATAATTAAAAACCCACATCTAACAGCCCAATATATGCATTGCAGATTCACAATTTTCCTTGAAGAAATCCTACAAAAAGGCCTCCATGCAATCGACTACTGGTGCAGGTATTAATTAATATCCATTTCCCTCTACATTAATTTTATACATTGTACATATATGTATTATCCATATGTAAACTTCATATTATTTTCAGATACGAATGGCAACATCGAGGATCTGCACACATTCATGGCTTCCTCTGGCTACAAAATGCACCAGACATGGACACACTTGATTGGGACAATGCACTAGAAATTGCTAATGCAAAGAAATATTTCGACCACTACGTAACTTCCTGGAATCCACGCCAAGCAGAACACCGAAATATTCCACTTCACCAATCAACAATTCATAACCCATGTCTTCTTGACACAGCATCAATATTCGCGTCCAATCAGTCTGAAGACTATACAGAGCTCGTCAACTGCGTTCAACGTCATACAAAGTGTCAAGAATCTTCTTGTCTTCGTAAGAAAGACAATGTACTTAGCTGCCGATATGGAGTACCATGGGAGTTGAATTCCACTTCTTCACTTTTCATTGATGATAAAGGTCATAAAACCTACGTCCCTGCTCGCAATGACGAAAGGTTGAATATTCACAATGCCGATCTACTCTCTTTTTGGAGAGCGAATGTTGATTGCCAACCAGTCCTTTCTCGCCATGCTGTGTTGAAATATATTTCAAATTATGCAGCAAAAGCAGAAACAAGATCTGAAAGCTACCGTCAAATGCTATCACGGCTATCAGCAAGTGCACTTCCAGAAGCGCCTACTGTTGTTGTCATCCGAAAACTCCTTACAGAAACGATCGTCAATAGAGACATCGGTGCACAAGAAATATGCCATATGTTAGAAAAGCTACTTCTTTCTCTCTGCAGCCATACATTTCGTTCTTTGAATGTCAACAGGGCTGTTTTCAGACGTGTTTCACAAGACAGTGACAATCCCAGATCGACACCAAACTTTATCGTTGCATATATGAACAGACCTGCTTCATTAGAATCACTGCCCCTCCTTGAAGCTGCATGTTCGTGGTCATATTCTGCTCAACGGAGGAATAACCAATGGAAACACATATTCCCCCCAATGATTGTACATGTCTTGCCCTGATACATTGTCATTCCTTCCTCTACTAATCCTTCTTATGCCACCTTCTACTGGAGTGAATTACTATTGTATTTCCCCTTCCGAACACTCCCTGATGACATTGGTTCAACTGATGCAGAAATTATCGCCCACTGGGAACAAAAAAAGGGTACATATACACCATGGCATGTCCATCGAGAAATTGAACACCCACAAAGCCCACCTACTAAAGATCAAACTACTGCGAACACCCCTCCTACTTCCATGCAGATGAATGAATGGCAAATCCTCTCTCAGCTGCACCCAAGTTACAATATTGCAATTGATGACCTCGACATGATTGGCTACCGCGACTTCGATGTCAACCACAATTGGTCACAAAATAGTATCCCTCCCCCCTTGCAAGAAACTACCATCAATTTCATTGATTTCAACCACTCAGCCATTCAAAACCAACATAATTCTTTTTCCAACCTTCCCCATGATCACACATTATCCCCTACCCAAAATATAGCTTTTACCACTATTTTTTCACACTTCAAAGCTCCTTCGCCAAAACCACCACGCAGAATCATCATACAAGGGACAGCTAGAACAAGAAAATCCCATTTGATTAAATGTCTGCAACAAGCATTTGTTGAAAACTCGCCAGCAAACAAAAACCCTTTATTGTTACTTGCACCAACCGGCATTGCAGCTTTCAACATAAATGCCCTCACAATTCACTCTGCCCTTCGTATCCCTATCCAAACAATGCATCCTCTCGAAGGCCAGCCACTCCTACAACTGCAAGAGAATCTTCGTCATGTAGAATACATTGTCATTGATGAAATGAGTTTCATTGGTCCCAAAATGCTTTCTCGCATTGACGATCGTCTAAGAGAGGCATTTCCTCTTAATCGGAATGCACCCTTTGGTAACCGCTCAATTATCCTTGTCGGCGATCTAGGCCAACTACCGCCTCTAAAAGACATTCCTTTATATGCTGGGACATCACGTGGCACTGCACTTTGGCGCAGCTTCGACATATTCATAACACTTTCAACCGTTTTCCGTCAACAAGGAACTAGCCCATCCCAGGTTGCTTTCCAACAAATACTTGCAAATCTCCGGAATGGAATAGCTACACTTGAAGATTGGCAGCACCTAATGTCAAGAACAAGTTCATCTCTTACACATGAAGAAAAATGCATATTTGAAGAACACATGCACCTATTTGCAACAAAAAACTCAGCTGTCTTACATAATAAGATAATGCTTAAAAAATTGAACACCCCAGTAGCAGTCTGTTCTGCAGAACAACAAAGGCAGAAGACTCCTACTACAACAGAAGATGAATAGCTACCTGTAAAAGTGCTCTTATGCAATGAACAAAAAGTTATGCTCACCAGCAACTTATGGGTACATGCAGGCCTCGTCAATGGCGCACTTGGGAAGGTCATCTCAATATTTTATTCAATTGATTCAAAGCCCCCAGAATTACCATCCTTCGTGGTTGTCGAATTTAAACAATACAAAGGAACACCATTGGACATTTCACACCCAAAATATGTACCTATTTCTCCCATCACAAGGGGTACATGTCGTCAAATACCACTTCAGATGGCATGGGCTTTAACGATCCACAAGTCACAAGGAATGACATTAGACAAAGCAACAGTGGACATCGGCACGAGAGAACGCCAAGGGCTAACGTTCACTGCAATTTCAAGAGTGCGGTCATTGGCAGACATACACATCAATCCAGCATTCCCATTCTCATGCATTGAACAAATGCACAAGAATCCATATCTTCAGCGTAGAATACAAGAAGAGTCGTTGCTTGCATCAAAGTCTATTCAGGATAATACTCTTTAGCCATTCGTTCAACCTGTCTTCCAAAATTAGACACATGGTAAACACCACTCACTACATAACAAACTTTCACATACATTTACTTTCATATGGTTTTATACTTGTTCGAATTGTTTATTTTATATTATATACTCAACAAAATTGTCAAACATATCCATTGTCACTTACAATGTTTCCTTTTTTGATGGCAACAGGTATGGATACAGGTTACCTACGACTGTTGTATGCATGTTGTGAAGAAATCCAGCAACAGGAACTAACCTTACAAGATATGCAGACAAGGATCTTGCCACAGCAATCAATGCCGCTTTACCGTTTGCGCCCAGCAATAGAGTTGTTAAAGAGAATAAGAAAACTACTTAAGCTAACAATTCACATTTATGAAAGAGATGGACACAGGCAAATGCGGCATCAATTACAAGAACAAATTGCACAATATGGCACCACAATAAACACTAATTGGTGTTGCCGATGCCATGGCCCATCATGCATATATGATTAGCTGCTTACACTCAATTACAACTAAATGTGATAGAATGCTTTTATTGTGCATATGTTTAGAAGCCAACGAATACTTTCATTGTATATATGTTTAGTTAGAACCTACCAAGCACATCTCCATGTGTAAACCATATGTTAAAGTGAAATCCAACAGTCATGCTCCTACTGTTTAGTTCACTCATCAATGGTAAATGTTTCACTTGCTATACCACAGCTTTTATGACTTCAAAGACATATTCTTCGTGTTCTATTAAAGGTTTTATATGGTATTGGTGTCCCTCTGCTTATTGTCATGCTTTCCTGTAGAATGTCTTTTTGATCTTTTCTATGTTCTGCAGACTTACCTAATAATTGCTTCCATTTACTACTAGAACAATGGTACTATATGAAGATTGTACTTCCAATCATATAGTTTTCAAATATCACCTCAAACACTGGTGACATTACCACCTGAACATCTTAGACAAGTGAATCTTTTTATTTTGAAGATCCATGTTTACATATTATTATAATGATTAATTATACAGAAGGCAAATGGCTGGCATACAGATCAAAAGACAAATTGCTTTGGCATACCCAAAAAACGCTGTCACTCTCATTTACATTTTACTTGGACTTATTGTTTTCAGCTCGTGGTGCATTGAATATTGCATTCAGCGAAAGCACTATAATTTGTAGTATGACAAGACTGGTCTCTTCAGTACATAACAGATTGTTTGTTTGTGCCTAGCTTATAAATTTTCTTCCAGGACCTTTCTGTGGGAAATTCAATGTGTCCAAGATTTGATCTTCTAGGAACGTTTACAGTTTTCAGCTCATGGTGTAATGTATATTGCATTCAGGGAAAGAATGGACTTAATTTTTGTTGGTTTGTTTGTGTGTAAGAATGTCTGATTGCTCTTTTTTGTTTCTTTTCAATTTTAATAGAATTTGTTCAAATGTGACAGAGAAAAACCTTGGCACAACAATCAGAGGATGACGATGGCCATCACTAGGAAAGATCAGAAAGACCTTCAAAAACTTGCATGGGAACAGATTGTTGTTGACTCTAGAAACTCAGGCATTGGATCCAGGATCAGGAAACTGATGGCCTCACTCATAGCATTGATCTGTATCACCTACATGATGTACTCTGTCAACCTTCTGCTAAGCAGCTATTCTTGCTCGTATTCCCTTAATTGCAGAATGATCTGTACACAGGCAGAGTCCCACCCCATGGTACTACTGAATGCTTCCATCAAAATCTCAAACAACAGTCTCAAACATTAGTTATCAAGCTACATTTCCTAGTCATATTCACATGTGCCTTGTTGACTTCTGGACTTCTGAAAATTTGATGAATGCCCTGTACATTAGGCAATGGTGTCTTCATATTTTGTTATACTTCATTTAGCAGTATTGGGTCTCTGACTTCTTCTGGTCAAGCCTTGTTTTGCTCATCATCATCATGGTCCTTATATGCAGTCCCGGACTCTTCACACAACTAACATTATAGACCTTCACCTCTTTGTTGTAGCTGCAGAACTGTAAACCATTCCTAATTACAACAACATATGATAAGCATGGAAACCTCAAGAAAATCTCTGGACATTGGAATGGCACATCATATCCTCCAGCTCAAGCTTTCTAATGGTATATATTAGACGTTGTTTCCTTGAAAATAATTCATATGGCATGCATGGTAATTTCAGTTGTTATTGACAAGACTATTCACTTTGATATTTTGTTTTTTTTCGGATGAGAAAAACACTGGTTTATATTATGTATTTGGACATTTTGTTATTTACAAGTTGTTTGAAAGGAGTTTATATGATGATGATTTTTATTAGCCCAACTGTCATTTTGAATCTCAGCTTCGTTTATATTGATTTAATTTTGCTTCCAGTGTTGGTTTTGTGGTTTTCATCCTGGAGATAAAAGTTATGAATGCTCCCTTTAGCTTCAATTGAATTGTCGGATGTTGGTTTTTAAGATGCAGCATTTTCATGTATACTGCAATAGGAATGTCTTATGAATGCTCCCTTTAGCTTCAATTAAATTGTCGGATGTTGGTTTTTAAGATGCAGCATTTTCATGTATACTGCAATAGGAATGTCAGAAATAAAATCTTGGTTATTAAAATAATATATATACCCATAAATAACTTGT
>APFE031197976.1:68411-95473 GCA_000404065.3 Pinus taeda
GAACATAGAAAAGATCAAGAAGACATTCTACAGGAAAGCATGACAATAAGCGGAGGGACACCAATACCATATAAAACCTTTAATAGAACACGAAGAATATGTCTTTGAAGTCATAAAAGCTGTGGTATAGCAAGTGAAACATTTACCATTGATGAGTGAACTAAACAGTAGGAGCATGACTGTTGGATTTCACTTTAACATATGGTTTACACATGGAGATGTGCTTGGTAGGTTCTAACTAAACATATATACAATGAAAGTATTCGTTGGCTTCTAAACATATGCACAATAAAAGCATTCTATCACATTTAGTTGTAATTGAGTGTAAGCAGCTAATCATATATGCATGATGGGCCATGGCATCGGCAACACCAATTAGTGTTTATTGTGGTGCCATATTGTGCGAGTTGTTCTTGTAATTGATGCCGCATTTGCCTGTGTCCATCTCTTTCATAAATGTGAATTGTTAGCTTAAGTAGTTTTCTTATTCTCTTTAACAACTCTATTGCTAGGCGCAAACGGTAAAACGGCATTGATTGCTGTGGCAATATCCTTGTCTGCATATCTTGTAAGGTTAGTTCCTGTTGCTGGATTTCTTCGCAACATGCATACAACAGTCGTAGGTAACCTGTATCCATACCTGTTGCCATCAAAAAAGGAAACATTGTAAGTGACAATGGATATGTTTGACAATTTTGTTGAGTATACAATATAAAATAAACGATTCCAACAAGTATAAAACCATATGAAAGTAAATGTAATAGCAAGCAAATGTATGTGAAAGTTTGTTATGTAGTGAGTGGTGTTTACCATGTGTCTAATTTTGGAAGACAAGTTGTACGAATAGCTAAAGAGTATTATCCTGAATAGACTTTGATGCAAGCAATGACTCTTCTTGTATTCTACGTTGAAGATATGGATTCTTGTGCATTTGTGCAATGCATGAGAATGTGAATGCTGGATTGATGTGTATGTCTGCCAATGACCGCACTCTTGAAATTGCAGTGAATGTTAGCCCTTGGCATTCTCTGGTGCCGATGTCCACTGTTGCTTTGTCTAATGTCATTCCTTGTGACTTGTGGATCGTTAAAGCCCATGCCATCTGAAGTGGTATTTGACGGCGTGTACCCCTTGTGATGTGAGAAATAGGTACATATGTTGGGTGTGAAATGTCCCATGGTGTTCCTTTGTATTGTTTAAATTAGACAACCACGAAGGATGGTAATTCTGGGGGCTTTGAATCAATTGAATAAAATATTGAGATGACCTTCCCAAGTGCACCATTGACGAGGCCTGCATGTACCCATAAGTTGCTGGTGAGCATAACTTTTTGTTCTTTGCATAAGAGCACTTTTGCAGGTAGTTGTTCATCTTCTGTTGTAGTAGGAGTCTTCTGCCTTTGTTGTTCTGCAGAACAGACTGCAACTGGGGTGTTCAATTTTTAAAGCATTATCTTATTATGTAAGACAGCTGAGTTGTTTGTTGCAAATAGGTGCATGGATTCTTCAAATATGCATTTTTCTTCATGTGTAAGAGATGAACTTGTTCTTGACATTAGGTGCTGCCAATCTTCAAGTGTAGCTATTCCATTCCGGAGATTTGCAAGTATTTGCCGGAAAGCAACCTGGGATGGGCTAGTTCCTTGTTGACAGAAAACGGTTGAAAGTGTTATGAATATTTCGAAGTTGCGCCAAAGTGCAGTGCCACGTGATGTCCCAGCATATAAAGTAATGTCTTTTACAGGCGGTAGTTGGCCTAAATCGCCGACAAGGATAATTGAGCGGTTACCAAAGGGTGCATTCCGATGAAGAGGAAATGCCTCTCTTAGACGATCATCAATGCGAGAAAGCATTTTGGGACCAATGAAACTCATTTCATCAATGAGAATGTATTCTACATGACAAAGTTGCTCTTGCAATTGTAGGAGTGGCTGGCCTTCGAGAGGATGCATTGTTTGGATAGGGATACGAAGGGTAGAGTGAATTGTGAGGGCATTTATGTTGAAAGCTGCAAGGCCGGTTGGTGCAAGTAACAATAAAGGGTTTTTGTTTGCTGGTGAGTTTTCGACAAATGCTTGTTGCAGACATTTAATCAAATGGGATTTTCCTGTTCCAGCTGTCCCTTGTATGATGATTCTGCGTGGTGGTTTTGGCGAAGGGGCCTTGAAGTGTGAAAAAATAGTGGTAAAAGCTATATTTTGGGTAGGGGATAATGTGTGATTATGGGGAAGGTTGGAAAAAGAATGATGTTGGTTTTGAATGGCTGAGTGGTTGAAATCAATGAAATTGCTGGTAGTTTCTTGCAAGGGGGGAGGGATAATATTTTGTGACCAATTGTGGTTGACATCGAAGTCGCGGTAGCCAATCATGTTGAGGTCATCAATTGCAATATTGTAACCTGGGTGCCGCTGAGAGAGGATTTGCCATTCATTCATCTGCATGGAAGCAGGAGGGGTGTGCGGGGTAGTTTGATCTTCAGTAGGTGGGCTTTGTGGGTGTTCAATTTCTCGATGGACATGCCATGGTGTATATGTACCCTTTTTTGTTCCCAGTGGGCGATAATTTCTGCATCAGTTGAACCAATGTCATCAGGGAGTGTTCGGAAGGGGAAGTACAATAGTAATTCACTCCAGCAGAAGGTGGCATAAGAAGGATTAGCAGAGGAAGGAATGACATTGTAACAGGGCAAGACATGTACAATCATTGGGGGGAATATGTGTTTCCATTGGTTATTCCTTCGTTGCGCAGAATATGACCACGAGCGTTCAACTTCAAGGAGGGGCAGTGATTCTAATGAGGCAGGTCTGTTCATATATGCAACGATAAAGTTTGGTGTCGATCTGGGATTGTCACTGTCTTGTGAAACACGTCCGAAAACAGCCCTGTTGACATTCAAAGAACGAAATGTACGGCTGCAGAGAGAAAGAGGTAGCTTTTGTAGCATATGGCATATTTCTTGTGCACCGATGTCTCTATCGGCGATCGTTTCTGTAAGGAGTTTTCGGATGACAGCAACAGTAGGCACTTCTGGAAGTGCACTTGCTGATAGCCGTGATAGCATTTGACAGTAGCTTTCAGATCTTGTTTCTGATTTTGCTGCATACTTTGAAATATATTTCAACACAGCATGGCGAGAAAGGACTGGTTGGCAATCAACATTCGCTCTCCAAATAGAGAGTAGATCGGCATTGTGAATATTCAACCTTTCATCATTGCGAGCAGGGACGTAAGTTTTATGACCTTTATCATCAATGAAAAGTGAAGAAGTGGAATTCAACTCCCATGGTACTCCATATCGGCAGCTAAGTACATTGTCTTTCTTACGAAGACAAGAAGATTCATGACACTTTATATGACGTTGAACGCAGTTGACGAGCTCTGTATAGTCTTCAGACTGATTGGACGCGAATATTGATGCTGTGTCAAGAAGACATGGGTTATGAATTGTTGATTGGTGAAGTGGAATATTTCGGTGTTCTGCTTGGCGTGTATTCCAGGCAGTTACGTAGTGGTCGAAATATTTCTTTGCATTAGCAATTTCTAGTGCATTGTCCCAATCAAGTGTGTCCATGTCTGGTGCATTTTGTAGCCAGAGGAAGCCATGAATGTGTGCGGATCCTCGATGTTGCCATTCGTATCTGAAAATAATATGAAGTTTACATATGGATAATACATATATGTACAATGTATAAAATTAATGTAGAGGGAAATGGATATTAATTAATACCTGCACCAGTAGTCGATTGCATGGAGGCCTTTTTGTAGGATTTCTTCAAGGAAAATTGTGAATCTGCAATGCATATATTGGGCTGTTAGATGTGGGTTTTTAATTATGTTTTGAATTTTCCATTGGAAGGGGTTGACTGAATTGGAAGGAACACTGTTGGGCATGATTGCGTGCAAGTCATGCCATTTAGTATCAGCTGCATTGAGAGTGAAGAAGAAGGTTGGGCTTCCTATTTGCGTGATCATGTCAATCAGCTCAAATCGTCGTTTGTTCTAGAAAGACTGTGTTCCTCGTAGGGCTGAACCGAACCACATTATTTGCTCTGGCAATTTTGATTCTGGAGAATCATGCAGACACTGGCGTAGACCTGAAACTGTTGTTGGCAAGTTGTTGTCAATGTACTTTTTCATGAAAACATTAGCTGTTGCTTGGCTACGGTGGCGCAATATAATGTTATAAAGATAATAGCGGAATCTTGGGTGTTGGCCGAAGCAGTTATCATGGTAGTGCAGCAAGTGTAAAGCATATTCATGCATCTCAACTTTTGTAAGTCTTGGTTGCATGATCATTGTGTTTCCTGTAGGGAAGAGTGTGGGGAATGCCATGGCAAAGAGGCCGATGGTGTTGTATTCATTTATAGCAGTTAAAGATATTGGAGGCCAATCGATAGAGCTTGTTGAATTTGAATGGGGCAAGTTCAAATAGTTATGAATGTGCTCGAGCTCAGTGCATGAATTTGGGAGGACTGGGACGAAAGAAGAGGGTTGGATTTCTGATGGAGGTAGCATGACATTAGTATCAAACGTAGAATCAGTAGTGTTTTGATGGGGTTCAAAAGAGGAGGTGGTTACATTATGGAGAAGGGAAGAAATGTCTGTAGGGTGATTTGGCAACGCAGAAAGTGCAGATGAATTGAATTGAACATCACGGTAGTAAGGGTCATCTTTTATTTTGTATTCAAGGGCTGCAAGGACGTGGGATTTGCAAACAAAGAATTCGTAAGCTTTTTCAGATGGAGTTTGCCTTTTGACAATGAGGATGTCTAAGTCAGAGAACATTCGGGGTAAGTATTTGGCAATAGTGGTGATGTCTTGAGGAAAACTAATTGTATGGCCACTATATTTGTATTGACCACCACGGGAATGAGTGACTTGTAGAATGGGGTTGACACGTGCAATGAGCATTTCTTCAACCTGTGTTAACTGGTGAAGGACATAGGGTTGTTCTCCAGGGTCCATGTTGTTTAGTTCAGAAAACCGAATGGCTGATTTGGATGACGCACAACGAAAACAGGAGAGTCTACCATGGAAAAGCTTTGTTTTCATTCCTGGTTATGCTTCCTTGCATATTGTGCAAACATGCAAGTTAGAAAGTCCATCAATCCTTTCTCGAAAGCGACGGTGTTCATCAGTAAGGGGAGGGTTATATTGGAATTGATGAATGTGAGATGGGCTGGTTTGTATAGTTGGGAGTGCATTTGAGGTGGGAAGGGATGTAGAGGAAGTAGCAGGGTTGTTGCGATTTTCATAAAGTAGTCGACGTCGTGCATTTATTCTATCCTTTTGTTGTGCATAAATAAGACGGCGCCACTCGTTTTTTGCTGCAACTTGATTGTTTGTTGGCATATCTAAAAAAGTACAAATAAATATTGTTAGTTGCATAATGAGTAGTGCATGTTTGGAGAATGTAGTACAAGTATTAGAAGTAACTTTTTTTTAGGTAGACTAGGTAGAAGGGAAAACATGCAATTAGGATTGATATAAAATTGTAAGTCATTTTGGCGTCTAACATTGAAAGGAGAGAAGCAAGATAAAAAATATGTTGCTTCCTTCTTCTTCAATTGTTTTTTTGTTTGGCATGTTTGAACGAGAAAATAAATAGATTAGCAAGCAAGAGATCATTGTATAGCATGTAGACAATGAACGAGAAACATATCTAGTAACTCTTTGCAAATTTTGATACCTATATTATTAAAATGTGAATGGCAAACTTACGTATTTTGGAAGGTTTGGAAGAGAGTATTTGAAGTGAAAGTTGAAGTTTGCGTCGTAATAACATGGGTGTGTAATTTACAACACTATGAGACAATGAGTTGTGCGGATATGTTTGTTTATGTACAAGATGTCATGTTTGAAGAGACCCTGAAAAGCAGTTCACAGGTGGCAAATAATAGGTCATTTTGAAGTGGACATTGCTTAAAGGTCAAGCAGTGGTTATTTGCATGCAGAGGCATATTGAAGTTATTCTGACTTGATCAGTATTGGTTGCAAGTGTTGAATACTTTTGAAAAAAATATGCTTTAATGCAAAGTGTTAGTTGGAAGCATCGTTCTGAAATTTGGCCACAAATTTCATGCAGATCGCTGGTTCGATAGAAAGAAGGAACAAGTCTTTTGTCGTGATGCCCATGAGCTCGTTTCTTGCATCATTGAAAACTTTGACGTTCTACAGATTCCTGCTGTGGTCATGTAGTTCAATTTTAAGTCTGTACTGGTTATCACATTATAGGAAGTTATTGTTACATTTGTACAATGCTATACCATGGAGGAAACATGGGTCGTGCTTTCAAGTTTCTGCAGATTTTTCTTGTTTGGGCATATACGGTTCACAAAAAGCACATAACTCCCAACAAAAGATAGATGGTTCCCTTCATATTTCTACCCAAATATGTTGCAGTTCATATGAGAATTGAGAAAGACTGGATGATCCAAGTATTAGAATTAATTTTTTTTTATTTGAACATAGAATTACTATTTTTTATTTCAACATCGGTGAAGGTATGTAGATTAGATTGAAGGAAAACATGAAAATACGAGTGATATAGAATGAATAGATTAGTTAGCAAGAGATCAATGTATAGCATGTAGACAACGAATGAGAAACATATGTAGTAACTCTTTACAAATCCTACTATGTATATTATTAAAATGTAAATGGCAAACATACATATTTTGGAATGACTGGAAGAGAGTATTTGAAGTGAAAGATACAGCTTGCAGCATAATAACATGGGTGTGTAATTTACAACAATATCAGAAAAGGGATGTGCAGAAATGATTGTTTATGTACAAGTAGGCGTGTTCCAAGAGACTGAAAGAGCAATTCACAGGCGGCGAACAATAGGTCGTTTTGAAGTGGACAATGCTTGAATGCCAGTGAGTGCTTCCTTGCATGCAGAGGCATATTGAATTTCTTCTGAATTGACCAATATTGGTTGCAAGCATTGAACACCGTTGAAGTAGTCTGATTTAATGGAAAGTGTTAGTTGGAAACGTTGTCCTGAGATTCGGCCACAAATTTCTTGCATATCACTTGGTTCAATGGAAAGAAGGAACAAGTCTTTTGCTGTGATGCCCATGAGTTTGTTTCCTGCATCATTGAAAACTGTGACATTCTGCAGAGTCTCGGTGTGGTCATGTAGTTCAATCTTAAGTTTGTACCGGTAGTCACATTCAGGAAAGGAACCGTTACATTCTGTACAATGCCAAAGATTGTTAGAATGCTCCACCTTCTTCATGCATTGTTTTCCATTGAAATCTAATGGACATGCTAGAAAGTAGAAGTCGTCCATATCAAGAGCAGTAATTGTTGCTCGAACTGAAACCCAGATTGCTTTATCGGAGAGTTGCATGCTGGAAATTTCAGAAAGCGTCTTCCGTGGTAGGGCACATTTTGAAGCAACACCATAATTCCTACTCAAAGATGGAGAAAAGGAGCTGTAACCTGTTTCACGGAACCATGCATGTAGTTGGTGAGTTTCTTCAACTTTTGTATTTATTATGAGAGTGCTTGTTGGTATCATCCCTATTGTGGTGCCATTAAAGGCAGATACCCGACCTCCTTTGATTGCAAGGATTGGTGGGTTGTCGAAAGAGTAGAATTCAGAAAGGTTCTGTCCTATATAGTCACAATGGTCTCCCCATAATGTTACATCAATGCTAAAACCTGACTTGTCTTTTAATATTAGTGTTTTCCTTAATGTTTCACTTCCATCTTTCCGTCGAATTGTTGATGCAGGTGAAGTGGAGGTAACAACACCAATGACATCCACATTCGTATTTGGAGGTGCATTTTTAACTTCAGCAATAGTCTTGAAGTGAAAGCTATGGTAAGGGAACGTTGGATCATCTATGGGACATGGATGGATAGTGGAAGCAGCAAACAAGTAAATTTCCCATTTGTTGTTGAGGTGGTTGTAGATTGGATTTGCTTCTTTCACTGTGCCATTTGAAACAATGTATAGCTGCCCAACTTGAATGAGATTGTAAAGAGATTCGGCCAGTGCAGCAAATGCAGAAAGGTGGATCTCCTCCCTATCACGATTGATAAGGTCAAAACCAAAAACTTTTCCTGAACCTCGTGCATTGGTGTAAGCCTTCAATGATGTTTTTGCCGATGCCCTACCTTGGATGGACCAATATTTCCGGTAAGGGCTAAGTGCCGTGAATGGAATTGTTGTAGTTATTCCTGTAGCTGGTGGAGTAACTACAGAGGGCAAGGTATCTTCAGCCGATGAGGAGATAGAATGGGATGTACTCGCTTGTGCATGTAGTAGCGTCGATGCGTCCTTCGTCAATGCTGCTGAGCGCAACACAACTTCAAGCTCGACAACTCGGATGGACCTTATGTAAACAAATGATAAATGAATTAATGAAGATTCCATTTTCCTTCTTTAAATGCGAGAATCATTTAGAAGGGAAAAATTAAAAGAGGATAATTTCAAATGTTGGGTCTTACGAGGAGCTTTGGAGCACTATGCAAGCTGCTTTTTTAAGTAGAATTATCGAGCCAATTTGGATGTCTCTAGATACAACCTGTGGGCCATATGCGGCTGGTAGCAAAGTCTTATGTTGATGTGTTCCATCAGATAGAGTGATATGGAAGTGCGAGGATGTGGTTTTTAATGAGGTTACAGAACCAACATCGATTATCTGAAGCAGTGGTTGAATATCGGTGCAACCATTCAACAATAGAGGAATGGCATTCAGTGTCAAGGCTGTCTCCATAATATTAATAGGATGTTTCTTGTTCCTGTGATAGGAGTACCTGCAATGCATCAATTTCACAACAACACAAAATTCTAGTCAAAGAAGATGTGATGTGAATGCGGATTCTAATCTAAGAAGGCTAACTTTTGATGGTGAAACAATAATAAGGGCACAACCCAGATGTGGAGGAGATCAACCTCTTGTATTAACCACCCAAGGTAGACCACATTAACAAAAGTGCATGTTATTCAGTTTCAATACTGTCAAAACATTATTGAAATAGGAACATTTACCAGCCATTACTGATACTGATCCTTTTTTGAATTATTTGTTTGCACATGACATGTGATCTTCTAGGAAAAATCCACACGTTTTTTACACAATGTACAACCCATTAAGAGATGTGTTTAAAGCAAGGCAATTGTCATATATTTCGCTCACTTAATTTACCCTTTGCAGGAATTAAATGGATAGGCCTTCATAGTATTTTTTGCATAATTTATACTTATCTGTGCCCTAAACTACCAGATATTTTCACTATATTTGAAATTACTCAGAAACTGAATCAAATTTAATTTGAGTAATTTTTGCAAAAATATTTTACAGAGGTCAGCGCAAAGCAACAGGAAAATGAAATCAATCTGTATTGATTTAGAATTAATCGAAATTGAGCGTGATCCTGAGCTGTAATTACATGGTTTCTGGCTGCCGAAATAATAATATATTTTGACACATGTAGATGCATCTGTGGTGCTCTAAATCTAAAGGAAGTTCCCTACGCAAAAATTTAGGAATGTAGCTTGGGGCAAAGAGAAACAAGTTAAATTGCAATCTGATTTTTTAAGAAATAAGTCAAATTCATAGGTGAAGGGCTTTCTTCTATGGATTTACCAAAGACTTGCAATTGGCCTTAACCCTATTAAACACTCCACTCACAGACCAGACAAACAAAGAGGGACAAAATGTGTCTTTGAGATTTGGATCAACATTGCAGAACATGGCCTTCATTTCTGTAGCTGTGCTTGAAGAGGAGGTTGTTCACCTTGAGGAACAGATTGTACATTTAAGGCAAGGTTTGTATCAGGAGGCTGTTTACATTTCATTATCCAGGAAACAAATCAAACCTGTTGAAAATTCTGAACAATTTATAGCAAAGAAGCCAGAGTTCCTCAGGTCTCCTTCACATTGTGACTACTCTGTCCAAGAAAGTCAACAAGGCAAAAAAGAGTTTGTTGCGGGAGCTTTGCCTCCCCCTATAAATGAATGCTCACCTGATGTAGCTTCCCAAGCTGGAAGTTTACATAGAAGGAAAGCATCGTTTGGAGTTGCAGAGGATTACCTTCAATTCCTCATATGGTCGTTGCTTTTATGCACAAGCTATGCCCTGCCTTAAATATTGCAAGTGTTTTGAATGCAAACATTAAGTACTACAAATATCATTACCCACCTATTTACTGTGCTAAGGAAAAATGCAAATTGAATGAGGATTGGATGAGAAAGAATGCGACTGAACCTATGGTATTTTTTGTTCTCCTCTTAATATGTAGCCATTTAATTTTTGTATGTGCCTTGTATGGGAATGAATAATGCAGGGCGTGATTAACGTAGGTGGGCACTCACTGAATGTGTTGACTATCGAACATTTCATTCTTAGGCTGCCATATCACTCGAAAGATGTAACTTTATTTTTGAGCTGAAATGGTTTGGGTATTGGGATAATAATTAATGCAAGTTTCATTCATAATTTCTCGATAATATATTAACAAACTTTGGCCATTTGTATGTGTATCAGGCCTATCCTAAAGGTGGAAAGAAGGATAAAGAGGCAACAATAAGGAGCGTTTATGGTTTAGAATGGCCTGAGCCATTGGTAACATTTGCCTTGTCCATTGGAGGGTCCCTTCGAATAAATTTCCATTCACAATGTTCAAAGCAACACTTCATTTTCAGATACTGCTAGTTCTAATCAAATAAGCTACAAAGGGAAAAACTGTAGATACCATTCTCTAAAAATTGACTTCATCAAGTATAAGCTCAAGAAATTATGGTTCCAGAGGCACTGTGAGATGTAAGACTTCTATGGAGATTTCTGAAGAAATATATTTCTAAGATCCATATGGGGTTTGTGCAGATTCAGAAGTGAGAGATATCGGTCCCTACAACCATTAAAAAATGGCATTGAAATTTATCATAGAATAACCTAAGGTCACTAAGGGCCTAAAGCATCAGCAAGCTTCAAGGAAAGTTGCTAAAGAAATGATAGCTTCAAAATTGATAAGATCTCAGTGATAACTTATGATCACAATAAAAAGAGCTTTTACCATCATAAATTTATATTTAGGCTTAGCTAGCCTAAACCACTAGTTCCTTACGATTTTATACAAATTTACACTCTGTGTAGGTTAAATCCACTAGTGGTTAGGAACTTAGGGTAGGTTGGTTAATTCTTCATGATAATCTATCCCCTTCCTCTCGCTGTATATAGTTTTGGGTTTATTTTGGTTTCAATATTTTTCCTTTCTTAATTTTGATGACATTTAATTCAGTTTCCCTTCCATTTTGTAAGAAGCTCATGCATGAAGTAGCACAGATTTTGTAGCTTTAAAATTTGAACTCTTCAATAGTTTACTGATATTAATAAACACATACCAAAGATCCACCCTCATCTTCCAAAGGTTGGGGAGTTGAAATTTTTGTTAGAAGTGTACATGCCAGATTCAACATTTGGAGAAGTCTATAAGAGGATTTTGAGAGAAGAATTTTGACCCCTGAATCTACTTGACATTTTGGCATTATTGTTATAGATGTCAACATCTTAAACTTTTTGAAGACATCAAAGAGATGAAAACTCGTATCATTTATTAAACAGAGGAGAAAGGAGAAGTCGTGTATGTAGCCCTCCATTATTTTTTGCATGGAGTGAGAACATCTTCCTTTCAAAAGTATCGAATGAAGGCATCTTTCCCCAGTAACCATGAACAGAGGTAAAGATATCAGCAATCACCCAACTGCCTTATTTTGCTAGGCATGAACAATGACTTACTGAGAAGAGGAAGAACAATCTCTCTAGTACTATCATGGTTTATTGGAAAAGAAGTATGGAGATCCTATTGTATTCCTATTTGAGCTTGAGGTGTTGTGTTGAGGATACGACTGTGAAAGATGAACAAAAGTGAACTCAAAATCCCCTTCGTATTGGTTGGACCTACGATGAAGTGGTTTAGTACATTGACAGGAAATATGTTAAGTCATGGACACAAATGACATAAACATCCTTGGTAAAATACAAAGAATATAATGGAATGCTGGTCTTGAAAGAAGAAATCATAAGGCAAAGACAACAATAATATGAAACTTAGGAGACATATCAATGAATTTCCTGGATAATAATGAATGCAAGTTTCATTCATAATTTCTCGGTAATATATTAACAAACTTTGGCCATTTGTATGTGTATCAGGCTTATCCTAAAGGTGGAAAGAAGGATAAAGAGGAAACAATAAGGAGCGTTTATGGTTTAGAATGGCCTGAGCCATTGGTAACATTTTCCTTGTCCATTGGAGGGTCCCTTCGAATAAATTTCCATTCACAATGTTCAAAGCAACACTTCATTTTCAGATACTGCTAGTTCTAATAAAATAAGCTACAAAGGGAAAAACTGTAGAGACCATTCTCTAAAAATTGACTTCATCAAGTATAAGCTCAAGAAATTATGGTTCTAGAGGCACTGTGAGATGTAAGGCTTCTATGGAGATTTCTGAAGAAATAGATTTCTGAGATCCATATCGGGTTTGTGCAGATTCAAAAGTGATAGATATCGGTCCCTACAACCATTAAAAAATGGCATTGAAATTTATCATAGAATAACCTAAGGTCACTAAGGGCCTAAAGCATCAACAAGCTTCAAGGAAAGTTGCTAAAGAAATGATAGCTTCAAAATCGATAAGATCTCAGTGATAACTTATGATCACAATAAAACAGAGCTTTTACCATCATAAATTTATATTTAGGCTTAACTAGCCTAAACCACTAGTTCCTTACGATTTTATACAAATTTACACTCAGTGTAGGTTAAATCCACTAGTGGTTAGGAACTTAGGGTAGGTTGGTTAATTCTTCATGATAATCTATCCCCTTCCTCTCGTTGTATATAGTTTTGGGTTTATTTTGGTTTCAATATTTTTCCTTTCTTAATTTTGATGACATTTAATTCAGTTTCCCTTCCATTTTGTAAGAAGCTCATGCATGAAGTAGCACAGATTTTGTAGCTTTAAAATTTGAACTCTTCAATACTTTACTGATATTAATAAACACATACCAAAGATCCACCCTTGTCTTCCAAAGGTTGGGGAGTTGAAAGTTTTGTTAGAAGTGTACATGCCAGATTCAACATTTGGAGAAGTCTATAAGAGGATTTTGAGAGAAGAATTTTGACCCCTGAATCTACTTGACATTTTGGCATTATTGTTATAGATGTCAGCATCTTAAACTTTTTGAAGACATCAAAGAGATGAACACTCGTATCATTTATTAAACAGAGGAGAAAGGAGAAGTCGTGTATGTAGCCCTCCATTCCTTTTTGCATGGAGTGAGAACATCTTCCCTTCAAAAGTATCGAATGAAGGCATCTTTCCCCAGTAACCATGAACATAGGTAAAGATATCAGCAATCACCCAACTGCCTTATTTTGCTAGGCATGAACGATGACTTACTGAGAAGAGGAAGAACAATCTCTCTAGTACTATCATGGTTTATTGGAAAAAAAGTATGGAGATCCTATTGTATTCCTATTTGAGCTTGAGGTGTTGTGTTGAGGATACAACTGTGAAAGATGAACAAAAGTGAACTCAAAATCCCCTCCGTATTGGTTGGACCTACGATGAAGTGGTTTAGTACATTGACAGGAAATCTGTTAAGTCATGGACACAAATGACATAAACATCCTTGGTAAAATACAAAGAATATAATGGAATGCTGGTCTTGAAAGAAGAAATCGTAAGGTCAAGATAACAATAATATGAAACTTAGGAGACATATCAATGGATTTCCTGGATAATAATGAATGCAAGTTTCATTCATAATTTCTCGGTAATATATTAACAAACTTTGGCCATTTGTATGTGTATCAGGCCTATCCTAAAGGTGGAAAGAAGGATAAAGAGGCAACAATAAGGAGTGTTTATGGTTTAGAATGGCCTGAGCCATTGGTAACATTTGCCTTGTCCATTGGAGGGTCCCTTCGAATAAATTTCCATTCACAATGTTCAAAGCAACACTTCATTTTCAGATACTGCTAGTTCTAATCAAATAAACACATACCAAAGATCCACCTTCGTCTTCCAAAGGTTGGGGAGTTGAAAGTTTTGTTAGAAGTGTACATGCCAGATTCAACATTTAGAGAAGTCTGTAAGAGGATTTTGAGAGAAGAATTTTGACCCCTGAATCTACTTGACATTTTGGCATTATTGCTATAGATGTCAGCATCTTAAACTTTTTGAAGACATCAAAGAGATGAACACTCGTATCATTTATTAAACAGAGGAGAAAGGAGAAATCGTGTATGTAGCCCTTCATTCCTTTTTGCATGGAGTGAGAACATCTTCCCTTCAAAAGTATCGAATGAAGGCATCTTTCCCCAGTAACCATGAACAGAGGTAAAGATATTAGCAATCACCCAACTGCCTTATTTTGCTAGGCATGAACGATGACTTACTGAGAAGAGGAAGAACAATCTCTCTAGTACTATCATAGTTTATTGGAAAAAAAGTATGGAGATCCTATTGTATTCCTATTTGAGCTTGAGGTGTTGTGTTGAGGATACGACTGTGAAATATGAACAAAAGTGAACTCAAAATCCCCTCGGTATTGGTTGGACCTACGATGAAGTGGTTTAGTACATTGACAGGAAATCTGCTAAGTCATGGACACAAATGACATAAACATCCGTGGTAAAATACAAAGAATATAATGGAATGCTGGTCTTGAAAGAAGAAATCGTAAGGCCAAGACAACAATAATATGAAACTTAGGAGACATATCAATGGATTTCCTGTGTAACATTAAGATGCTTTGCCTTCATTGCTCAAGTTGCTTAGGCAGCTTATTGAGAGATCTGAAATAGAATATTTTATCCTCCATGATGGCACAGACAAACTTGAATTTAAAGACACGATTAATAAAAACCAGTGACCAAACTCTTCTTTCTGCTGGCATGTACAAACAAGATTCTAAGACTCGCATTTCATTCAAACAAAAGAATGTTCCCTGAATTTGTTAAAAAACATGCCCTAAATTACCAGATATTTTACAGAGTCCAGCGCAAAGCAAGAGGAAAATCAAATCAATCTGTATTACCGAATCCGCATACTATAACGATACCCATCAAAAATTCAAGTATGTGGCGCACCTGGAAGAAATGATATTGTGCAGAAGTATCGGCCTAACAGCTGCGCGGCGGGCTCACGGTTTCCAGCTCGTTCTTCCTTCGTAAGATTGTCGAACCAGGCTCCTTTGTTGCTACACTGTGTGAGATTGATCCTGGCTGTGGGTAGTTGATGTCGGATTGATCCTGGCTATGGGTAGTTGATGTCGGTAAGTTGATCCATGGAGGCTGCCGGGAAAAAAACAAAACAGTTAATCGTGCAGAAAATCATTTAATAAAAGGTACCCAACAGAACCGTAAAAACCCAAAACCGAAAAACCCGGCGGTGCGTGGAGCAAGTAACAGGCCCGACGGTGCGTGGAGCAAGGAAAGTCATACCAGAAACAAAAAAACCCGACGGTGCATGGAGCAAGTAACAGGCCCGACGGTGCGTGGAGCAAGTAACAGGAAGGAAAGTCATACCAGAACTGAAAAACCCGACGGTGCATGGAGCAACTAAGAAGAAGGAAAGTCATACCAGAATTGAAAATCCCGATGCCAGCTGTCAGCACGAGGATGAAGGGGACCCGACACCACGTGTCAGCGGGAGAACAAAAGGGATGACGAAGGTCCCTTTCAAAGGAAAGGCCTATCGGCCTAATTACACTACTTTCATGCTCTGCAATCATTTTTGGATTTCTAGAATTTTTATATATACAGTTTATATTATACATATATATATAATAAAAGTCTTTAAATTTTATTTTTGAGTTTATTTTAATATTTTAGCATCTATATTTTCTTATGAAATCTCTCCTTATATTTTTATGTACTAATCCTTTGTCTATCAATCACTAATTGTCTAAATTTCAAGTCATTTCCCTATACAATAATTTCTAATATACTTTCATAAAATGTAAGACTTTTAGGACCTTCACTGTGCGTACTCTCCACAACTTCGTATAAATAGAGTTATGTTTATATGTACAAGCACTCCTTTACTTACATTTCCAAATAGAGTTACAAATATAAACATATCATACATTAAGAGATATTCAAGGTAATCTCCAGCTTTCTTTTCTTTCGGACTACACAGTTTTTCTAATAATAATATTATATTAGAAATATCATTGGATGAGCATTTTTTCTTAATCGCTATCCAATATGCCCCCTAAACTTTATTCTCCGATTTATTTTCTTTAGAGTTACAATGAATACCAAAAATACCTCGACATCATTATATTTAATATCTAATAGCTCCAATATGGCTAAATTCAATGAGTTACGTATGTTTTATCCTTTATGCTCATACCGAGCATTAATTTCTGATTACTTTTCTAGCTAAGAACTTTTTTTGGCCCCGTTCTCCTACGTGCATGCATATCAAAATGGTAGACAAAGAAAAACAAAAAATAAAAGAATAAATAATCTTGCATGTAGGTATTATAGTATCAATATGAACACAACTATGCAATCTTTCTACTATTATGTCACCATAGGTTATTGAATTATGCAGAAATGAAAGAAGAATTTAATAGAAGTTCAACTACCCATTACTACTTGGGGAATATTTCAAGATAGAGCAACTTCCACCGAACCTTGAACAGTGCCCCCTAAGCTAAGACCACCTTGCCTCTGGAATCTCACTGTCATTGATTCTTGCTGATTTATTTTATAGACTTCTTCGCAGTAGATTTTAACAACATCTTGCTTTAAGGTCTGCAAACCTTTTAGTCTAGGTCTTTTTGTTTTATTTTTTCTCAAAAAAGTTATTTTTACTTTTCTTTAAAGCACATTTTTCTCTCCGCAGTGATTTAGTCCACCCCACTTAGTATTTCTCTCGAATTAAGTGATTAACATAATAATTCTCTATCTTTATGTTAATTTAATTTCTTTTATTCCTGCCCAAGGGACTTTTAGGAGACTTTTAGGGAATGTCCTACACAAGTCTCTTCACTGCTAGGTTCTTTCACTTTACATTATTTTGAGAGATGGCTCAACTCTGCAGTGCACATACTCTTATATTGATTTCGTGCTCCTTCCCTAGCATGTTTTCATACATGCTAAACATGTACTTCCTATTTTCATTCGTGCTTTCCACCTGCACCCAAAAACTATCCACATGCACCCAACAAGGTCAACATCATCGATATATTATCACAACATTACAATAGATCCTTTGGCTATGCCCAATGATATGAATATTATTTACTTATGAATTTCAACATATGGAATTGTAAATTGCTTTTCACGTTTCTCACATAGAGATAACAATAATTAAGGGACAGTCACATGAGGGAAAAAAATATTCATAATACCAACATAGGTAATTAAAGAATATCTTTTCGTACTCAAGTTTCATGATTTAACAACATAATGTAATTCACAAATTTACTGCACTTATTTTCCTTTAATTCAATCCCTTGAGGTGTTTTTTTTTTTATTTTTTTTATTTTTTTACCAATTTGGCCTGCAGTGCAGGTTATTTATGAATATTGCAACATGTTACTTCTATATTTAACCATAGGTTCTTTTTCATTTGCATGAATCTCTTAACACTCCCCAGGTTTGTGTAATTGGTTTCATCACTGCCAAACATTTTCACACACACCCATGTGTATATCTGTTAAAACAATACATCAATTAGTAAAAATTAAGTCTAGAAATTTTCCTAAGTAGAAATTTATGAAAATATCACACTTAATTTGTTAAGCCACTCTAGGAAATTCTATTAACATTGCTAGTTTATCTTGTGACATTATTGTAACAATTTTTTTTATTTATTTTTTAATGGTCAATCTTGGTTGAGAAAAAAAAAAAAACTAAGTTGTGAAGTTTCTTACGAAACACCAATGTTGATTTCTAATGCCGTAAAATTTTGAGATCATTTCATTCTTAATATTGCTACCAATCTGGGATTTCTTGGCCCTTGTCAGGGTCTAATTCACTTGTCCCTAAAATAATTGCATGTTTGCACTCCTAATTTTAGCTTCGATCCATTTTACTCTTATCCATTTATATGTAAAGTTGATGGGTTCTATATCTTTTTTGTACTATTTTTTATTTCTTTCATGCTCTTCTCATTTCTTCACAAATAAATTGTTGTTATTACTATTATTTTCATCTTCATAATCCCCCAATTATTCTATCTACTTTGATATTTGCTCTAATCACCATTTCCGGTGATATTCTTATTTTGTCTTGTGCTTTTATCACCTACATAGTACATCCTTCTAATTTACCATTGAAGACTTTATCTCCTTCTTTTCTCATTCCTCACACTCTATACTCCCATTATTGATGGTAGTCATACATTTAGCCCTAAAACTTCTAGTCCGCCGAGGAATCAACTCTCGAAATTATGTTGATAACATCTATTTTCTTGATACTTATGTCAATATTAATTTAAATATTTTCAAGAAGGCTTATTATTGAGTACCCGTTGAAATTTACTACATAATATTTACATTATAGTTGTTCATAGTCCCTCTTTTTACTCCATTTCCTGTGTAGTCTATGTATGTACAACATGATCCTAGTTTCTAGAGCCAAGACCTTTCTTATATGGTTATTATCACACAAGGAAGTTGGGTTTTGTTTGTGGTTGTAGTATGGCTTAAAAATGGACACATATATATTTTTTTTCTTTTCTATCCTTGAGTCTTAACCATATACATGCACAACTCGGTTTCAAAATGATTTGTGCATAGGAACATTGTACATTCTCGATTCATAATTTAAATTCTTGAATTTTTATATCAACCCATACACACACCTATATATATCTATATGTTCTTTTCACAGTATCCCAAATTCTCTACTAGAAGATACCCATACTTTCTTCTAGACTACACTTCATATGAAATCGTTTGCTTATATGGAACCTTTTATTACAAGGTTCTTGTACCACATGCTATGGCTTATTAGACCATAAGGTTGATCGAAGCCTTTTACAACAAGATGGTCAATGTTTTCTTTTCCTTAATATCTCTTTCTAGAACATAATAGTAGTACACATCCTCATTATGTACAATTATGCATATAAGTATCATAGGATTATAAATATGTACTTAGGTTATAAATAATAATCTATGTAATCCTATTCTTTAATATCTTTGTTCCACTACAATTTCTTTGGGGAATTCAAGAATGACATGTGTGCATCTACTCTAGCTTTTGTATCTCGAGGTTCTATAATTATCGCTCGGTTTATTAAAATTTTGACCTCTAATGACTAGGACAAACAATTCATTTATTCCCCATAATCATGTACAACTTCCATCTGAATATCAACACAATTTACATGATATTGCTTTTATAATAGTTACAAGAGTTTTTCTATACAAGCGCAAGGTTCCTGGTCATAATTAATTTTTTTTTTTGACAACCATCTTATTCTTATATATCCAACCTTAACTTTAGATATATATACCAACCTTCTTTTAAACAATGAAATAGCTTCCCACTTTCATGTGTGTGGGATTTCTAGGGATGTCTGTTAATAGAGATTTTTCCTCACCTTGTAAACTTGTTGCTTTGAAACATGAACCACGTGGTTACTCGCACTGGTGGTGGCCTTGATTGTAACCTTGGAGGCCAGAATTTATTGGGGTTAGCCGAAAATGACTTGTTCTATTCCATGTATGGTCACACAAATTCCATATCTTCCTCTAGATCTTGTTCTAGTACCTCTAGATTCTCTCTAAGGAAGTTCAACTCTCTTTCTACAAGGTGTTTATTTATTTACCCATATCTTATTCATTTTCTATTTCTATTTCTTAAACCCATATTGTAAGACCCTCTTATGCCAATGTATAAAATTTTACTACTTTATTCACCTTAACTAGAAAACCAAAATAACCAAAAAAAAATAGATTTTCTCCCTTTTATAGCAAATGAGTGCATGAAGTAACATTATTGAATTTGTAATATTGAACACTAACAAAAAGCATTTGTGAAATTTTTTACATAATTCCAGTATACTTGGTACATCTCTTCTTATAAACTGTGTAATGGTATTTCATTCTTTTTTCTATATTTGGTCATGTGCATGTCCATATATGCGAGTTACTTGCTTTCCTTTTCCGGTTTATAACTGCTCATTCCTCTCCCTTTTCACGAATTGATTTATTACTGATTATTTCAAGTCTTCAAATCTTATAATACTTTGGACATTTATGTTTTTGAAAGTGACATTTCATCACACCTCAGACTAATCTAGCTCATTTCTATATTCTAGTTGCGGGTTGGCCCATAGGCCTCAATATTTAACCTATAGCTCTCATACCATATGTCACATACCCCATTTACCTTAGAAAATAATTATTTTTAATGTCAACTACAATTTCCTTATTTATTCTTTAATTCGTATAACAAATTCATTAGTTTAATTATACCTATGATTCATGTGGAATTTGATCCCCATTTTGTTTTTCATCAATTGTTTTCATACTTTATAATAAAACCTTTCTTGTTAGCAATACAACGATGGTCAAAGACTAGTAATTTAGAGCACAATATAAGTGCCCTACGTTATTTATAATATTTTGTTCTATATTGATAACTATTATTCATGTATGGGGATCCATATACTCCCACTGTATTAAAGAAGGCTTGCGTGTGAGTTTTTCCTTGTTTCACTAACCATGAGTTTCTTTATATTTCACACACACACACACATATATGGAAGTTATACCTAAAAATACTAGGTGATAATTGGAAATGGTATTGTTATTCCAAGATTGATTTAAACTTATTTCATATCTATGTAAGTGAGTGAGCATATTAATGTGAGACTTGAGGGTCTAGCTACATGCCCCTCTGCTTGCATACTTGGAAAAAAAATAACTACCAGCTAATCGTTCCCATGTGCACCTCACGTGCCTAATAGACTAGACCATGGAGAGTGGTAGATTTTTGGGGAGGTGTGGACGGTCACAATTGTTTGGGAAAACCATAGGGTTTCCTTTTTAGTATCACCTTTTGTGGCCTTTGATTATTCTTTTTTTCTGGAAGCAAAATATGGTGTCCAGCTCCGACAAGCCACCAAACTTCTCTTACATTGTTTCTCTATTTTTAAGGTTATTTAGCTCAGATTCCTAGCTCGACATTAAAGAGCTCGTTGGATATTTCATCTCTGACATGATGGTAAGCTCTTATCCCCATTTATGTGGCATTCACATTTGAACTAGAGTCAAGTTGTTTCTTGATAGCATTAACATTCCTTATTTTTGTTTTTAGTATCTTTGGCTTGCCCCTTACATGCCTGGTTTCCTGGTAGAGGGGTCAACTTCTTAATATAGGTAAAATCTTTTCACATGATTTCTGAAATTTCAATTTTGGGTGTTGTTCAATTAACTCATTAAACTGTGCTTGAGAAACAAATTTCCCTTCCTTGTTTTCTTTATTAAATTTTCGATGCCATTATTGCAAGATGAAACCTTAGTAATTTCCATGGGGGTTTCATCCATCACTATCTTAATTTCACTGGCCTTATTTATAAGATAATTAGGATTGCTACATATTATTTTCCTACCCAACTAAATTTTTGATTGGAGAGAAAAAGTACACGTATGTTTTGTTCTGCTCTACCCAGAAATTCCTTGAAGATTTCATGATGCAGTTGCAAACTATATTTGGGTAATAAGGTATATATCAGTTTGGTGTTGGTTGCCTATACACTCCCACTTCTTTTAATTTCATATGAACTTCAACTAGAACAGATTTGTTCTCCTCTTCTAGAGGTGCTTCCGAACTTGATTTCCCTTACTTTATTCATAGTCTATAATAAGGGTTTCCATGTTTTTTTAATTAATTGTGAATTTTTCCTACATGATGCCCATCGTCAATACTCCACACGATACCCTTCCATAATATATATGACAGGGAGAGATTTGCATATTTACAGGCTCCTCAGGTTGCTCATTTTACAAAGGTAAATTGATGTTCTCGCAAACATTTCATAAGATAACTCCTATACTTTTTCTCCTTGTAATAATAAAATATTTTTTTCCCATTTATTTACCTAGGTGTATATTCCCAGTGTTTTACATCCATCACAGGTACTTCTACTTCCAGGAACTCTCACTTTTCCTTTTATTTATTTCATAACAACTTGGATTTCTATTACCTCCCATTAAGGCTAATTCTTTCTCTCTGCTCAGATGGGACTCTCTGCTACCATTCCCTCTAGCATTTATATTGTAATGTGATCAGCTAGGGACTAAGGAGTTGGCCTTACTCATGGAATGTATATCTCATTCAAAAATTTCTCTCTTTTTCCATTTAATAGCATTAGTTTATCAATTCTATGAAGATTCTAACTGTGACTTCTCACCTTTTTGCTATAGGTATAACATTTGACACTCTAAGAAATATTTGCATCTATTGGGTGTTAACTTTTCTTCTTAGTCCACACTTTTACTCCTATTTTGTTTACCCTCAGGTCGGTCATTTTCCGAGAATTTCACACTTTGTGCATGCATCGCTGTGATACATGACTTTCCACTAGGAATTTTAGACTTTTCATATAGGGTTTCTTAATTTTGTTGACGTCAACCCCATGAGGGTTTACTACAACTTATTTGGGTTATGATTTCCTATTATCAAGGGTATTGGCCTTGAGCTCTAAATGTAATGGATATCCAGTTATGTCCTTGGACAATTGTTCATGTTACAGATTTGTCCAATGTATGAAATATAGTTTAATTTACACATTATTATGTTTAAATGAAATTTTCATTAATATGCTATGGGTCATACATTTGTGTCTGTTCTTTAATGAGTATTCGAAGTCAACTTGAATTCGTTCATTTTTCTACAAGTTTTATAATTAGCAATTTGCATGAAGTTCTATGATTACTTCCAGCTTAAGTCAACCTTTACAAAGTTTGCCTTTAGTTATAATTCTAGTGTTCACCAATGGTTTCTTTATATATCACTCTAGCTCTACTTTTCATATACTGATTTCTACATAACGTTTAGAGTAGCTTTATAATAATTACTGTAACTGAAAATATTTAGGTAATTATTTGTTATATCTAGTATACACTAGATTCATCATACAATTTTTCCATATTGATCTGTTATGCGACTTACCGTTGTCACGTATTTATAATATTACACTACTTTCTTGCTTTGCAATCATTTTTGGTTTTCTAGAATCGTTGTATAGACAATTTATCTCACACACACACACACACATATATGTCTTTAAGCTTCACTATTGCATTTATTGTAATATTTTAGTGTCCATCTTTTTCTATGAAGCCCCTCCTTATACTTGATGTACTAATCTTTTGTATATTAACCACTAGTTGTCTAAACTTTAAGTAATTTCATTATACAATTACTTCTAATATACTTTTATAAAATGTAAGACTTCTAGGATCTGTAATGTGCATATTCTAGAGAAATTAATATAAATAGAGTTATGTTTATAGGAACAAGCACTCCTTTACTTACCTTTCTAGATAGACTTACAAATATAAAAATATCGTACATTAAGAGATATGAAAATGATGGTAATCTCTAAGTTTCTTTTCTCTTAGACTATACATACTTTCTAATAATAATAATACATAAAAAATATCATTAGATAAGTTTTTTTTCTTTCTTTAGTTGCTATCTAATATACCCTTAAACTTTATTCTCCCACTTATTTTCTTTGGAGTTACAAAGAATTCCAAAAGTTCCTAGACATCATTTTATTCAATATCAAATAACTCCAATATGACATTAACCTTTATAGTAAGACGGATCCTTAACCTCACATTACTTTTCTCATTAGGAACTTTTTTTGACATGGTTCTCCTAGGTGTGTGCATATCAAAATATTAGAAAAAGAACAACAATAAAAAAAATAATACATAATCTTGCATGTGGATATTATAACATCAATATCAACACAAATACACATTCTTGCTCCTCTTCTATCACCATAGGTTATTGAACTATGCAAAAGTAAAAATGAAAGAAGGATTTAAAAAAAGTTCAACTACCCCTTACTTCTTAGGTAATATTTCATAATAGAGCACCTTCCATCCAACCTTGAACTATCTCCCATAGTTCCCTCGAGCTAAGACCTTCTTGCCTCTAAAATCTTCCCCCTCATTGATTCGTGGTGGTTTATTTTATAGACTTCTTCCCAACAGATTTTAGCAGCCTCCTACTTCAATGTCTCCCAACCTTTTTACCTAAATCTTTTTATTTTAGGTTTTTTCAAAAAAATATTTTTCTACAATGTGTATTATTTATTGATTCATGGTGGTTTATTTTATAGACTTCTTCCCAACAGATTTTAGCAGCGTCCTACTCCAAATTTTTACCTAAATCTTTTTGTTTTAGTTTTTTTCAAAAATATACTTTTCTACTATATGTATTATTTATTTTTCTGCATTTAATATTTTTAATAATGTGAATTGGAGCAGCAAACCACCAATTTCAAATTTTATTTTGAAAACCACCATTTTCAAATTTTATTTTGCTATGAAATCATGAATGGATATCTATATTCTTGCAAATGATTAGCATGAAATCCTATAACAATACTTGCACGAAAGAAATACGGGGCAGGAGAAACATGAATATGAGGCAGGCCTCTGTGTGGTGGGAGAAACTGTGTTTGGTTCAAGAGCCAATTAATTTCCTGGTACATTTAAAGGATTGAGTGTGAGCGGTGACTGAATCGCGAAACCGGTCTTCTTCGACTGCCATGTTAATATGATGCGCTGACGCGTGCTTTCCAGCATCAATGGAGCTCTCATAACTCCTCATTAACTCACCCTTGCCGTTAGCTATACCTGCTCCTCCACCTCTGAACTCCAGGCAACATCCAGAAGGAATTGGAGCATAGACTCGCACGGAGGCGCAGCTGGAGAGACATAGAAAGAGACGCTCAAACGAAAAATGAACGTTACGTTGGTGTGAAGGAGTTGGAAGATGGGGATTGGGTTGAGGAAGGGTGTTGTGAACGTTACTACTTTTATGCGGTTCTCCTTCGACTGCGATGTTAACTTGATCTGCTGACGCATGCTTTCGAGCATCAATGGAGCTCTCATAATTCCTCACTAACTCCGCCTTTCCATTGGAAATCACTTTCGAATTTGCAGTGCAACATCCAGAGGACTTGGAGCATTGCGTGGGCATTGAGGTGAAGCTGGACGGCACACAGAAAGTCCTGCTGCCCACGCCCCAACTGAAAAATGAATGTTCCGTTTGTGTGAAGGAGTTGGCAGATGGGGATTGGGTTGACGGGCAGCAAGCACGAGTAGGGGGTTGCGACCATCACCTCCAAACGATTGCCATCCTCCTGCTGCCGCGGCTTTAAGAGAAGATTGAATGTTACTGCGAGCATTTCCGTCGGGTTGAGGTGCTGGAGAAGCTGCAACCCGAAGAAAGGGGCCTTCCTTGAGCAACAACGTCGACATAAGTAGGGCGACGGCAGTAAGTAGAATGACAGAAACATTGGTTTTCATTTTCCTAGGGTAAGGCATCATCCTTTTCTGCTCTTATGTTCAACAAAGGCTTGGGTATCGTGACAATCTTCTGTGGATGGGTTAGATGGTTGATAGCATGTAAGTATTGGAGATAATGAGAGCTAGGGAAATAGTGTGTAAATATTGGAGATAATGAGAGCTATGAAGCTATACTTGTATATGAAATATTTGAGATAATGAGAGTTATGGAAACGTGATTTATTGTTGAGTTGTAGTTGCAGATGAAATATTTGATGCATGCATACAATGCATTACGAGGGAGATTCGTTTTTATAAGCATACATAGAGGGGAGGAGCGGAGGCACACCCTGACCCAGGATTGTTGAATACAATTCAAATTAATTACAGATTCTTCGTTCGTGGAGCAGACGGAAGATAAACGATTGTCTTAAGGGTCGCAATGGCAAAGCCCCGCTTTAACGTTCAAACTCCTTAACGTTAACCAGTGGTTTCAACTTTGTGGGTTGACTGCGTGGAGAGAGCGTGGAATAGTAATGTGTGAGCGGGTTGGGATGTTTGACTTTGTTGCTTTATTCATCTCCGGTGTTGAATTGACTTCGGGCTAATGGAAGCAGAAGATTCTTGGAAGTCAAATTTTGATCCGGAAGGGAAGCGTTGACGGACCCATTCGGATTCGGAACACTTGCAAAGTTCAAACTCAATTTAACGAGTGGTTTCAACTTTGTGGGTTGTCTGCGTCCAGAGAGCCTGTGTCACGCCCCTATATTTTTTTTGGGTAATAAGGGGGTGCGGCACCGCCTTATGCCGGGTTCGGGCATATACGGACTACGCCTTCCTTAGACTTCCAACACCAATTTAACTCTTAAACCGTGTTATGTATATAATTTCCCACTGTTAACTCTTTACTTATAACCGATATGTGAACAGCAATACGATCTTTACATATATTGTTTAACTTATATAATCCTTTAGTAAAGCATCCACGAACAGCAGTAATAAATCACACGATATACTTAACACAGATATTGAAGGGGCGGGCGCCAACTCCAACCGAGTTGCACCCAAACTGTTAAATGGTTTCAAAAATATCAATTTACAATTTTACAATAGGTGGGAGCCCCGCCGGGCGTCACCACCGTTCCTTGAACGTTCGGCCTGCACGATCCTCCGATCGTTTACAACAGTCCCGTTTTCGGGCAATCTGCTAGACCCAACCAACCGTCCAAAACCGATCCTCAGATCGTTCCCCGGACCCTCGGCCTGTGCCAAACTGCCGCAGCAACTTGTCGTGTCGTCGACCTTCTTGCGCACGGTCGCGCCTTCGTTCGACAGTCCAACTGTCCTGACTCGTTCAGACTTCCGTCGTCGCCCTTGTTCGACCGGTTCACCCACCGAAACCGTCCTCAGCTGCCCTTCGAGACCTGTCTGTCACATCGTCGCTATGCGCTGTTGTGTGTAGAGCTCTTCGAAGGCTAACCAAGACCGAATGCCTTAGAGCGAATGATGATCGAAACTTGAGTGAATGAATTCC
>APFE031197977.1:2786-28206 GCA_000404065.3 Pinus taeda
ATTCTCAAGTTAAATGAGCTCTCTTACTAATACAATGCTTATGATATAATAGCACCCTTATTGCTACCAAATCGAAATGCATTCTTTGTACTTCTGGATCACCTATTAGGTGTTTTTATTTAAGAGTTCTATGTATGCGATGCAAGATCCAATTCTAGTTTTGTCTCTTTCTTAAAGAATTTGTAAAACATACATTTATTGATCTCAGTGTAGTGATAGCGTACGTATGAGTTTGCTAAATATTCTTCTATTATGTCTTTATAAATCTTAATCAACATTTAGCGTAGGTGCACAGGTGTATTTTACACCTTCAATACTTGGCATGCACTCATATATTCTACTATATAAATCAGAATTTATCCACGACATTAGATTGCAAATGAAGGTTTTGTATCCTAGAGGCTTTCCATAACCCCTAATTATTGTGTTATTCATATAAATGTCCATGCCTAATTTAACAGAAGCAAGTTCCCTTTAACTATCGGTCCATACTCGAGTGAATTACATGAGTGATTAGATCGATGCTATCACATATGAAATCATGATATTTTTGTTTTTGTTTTTTAATCATAAAGAATGAGTTATTCTCCACCCGTAGCAATATTTCTAACCTATAACTTTCAACTAACAATTTAGATAGTCCTCAATTAATTATGAAATTCTATGGTAAACATTTCCAAATCTACCAACTATTTTGTGCTACAGAGATGCCAGTAAAATAACAGAAAATCCATTAAAATTTATAGATCTAACCAATAAATTGAAGTCGTGTTCACTACAAAATCTTAACTAAAGTAAGACATTGACCACCCAACCTCGAATTTCCCTCCATTTCTCCCCAAACCATGATTGTTTTTTCTAGAGAATCAACAACCCCAGTGATTCCTTCCATGGGTAGTGTATACCCTTCTTCATGATATTGTTTCCTCTTCAGTGACATCCCGCTTTTGTGGGCTTTATTGCTCACTTGCCTAGGCTTTTTCCTTAAAAGCATGCCTTTTTCTCCTGTGGTGCATTAAGTGAAACCAACTTAACATATTTCTTCCGTTAAGAACTTCTAAGGGATTTTTCTTTCCCATCCCTTAGTCTTACCTAGAACCTTTTTAGAATCATTATCATGAAGAATTTATCCAATGTCATTTACTAATGAGATTTTTTCCCAGATTTGGAAACCAATCTCATTCTTGAGTGTATCCTCCAAGTACTTAGATTTCATTCAATTTTTTTTTATTAATAAATAAAATAATTATTTACAACAATTTATCCAAATTATCTTCATGGATATTCTTCCATTCTTACCAGCATAGATACTAAAAACAACATTACATAATAGAGTGATATTACATCCTTCACCCCTTATATTCACATCATCCTCGGTGTGTAGTTCATAGGTAACTTTTGTTGAAATAGTGCTAGAATTTTTTTTTGCATCTCATCTTCTCGCTCCCAAGTAGTCTCCTCGTAGATATAGTGCTTCCATTTCACTTTAACCCAAGCGAGGGCTCGATTCTGAAGCTATATCTTTGTTCGATCGAGAGTGAAAAGTGGTTCTACTATGAATTCATCTTTGGGTTCCACTTTCCATTCAATAATATGAGAGTTATCATGTACATACTTCTTCAGTAAGGAAACATGAAAAACATTATGAGCTTTAATGTGACTAGATAGTGCTAGTTGATAAGCTACAGGTCCTACTCTATCCAAAATCTCAAATGGCCCACCAAACCACGGTGCCAAATTTGGATAAGTGTGAATTCTTAATGTACTTTTTGTAGGTTTTAATCTTAGATAGACATGGTCCCCAACTTTAAACACTTTGTATTATCTATTTTTGTCTATATAACGTTTTTTGTCGATCTTGTGAAGTTCTAATATTCTATTGAATCCTTTGCATTGTTTGTTCCATTTCCTATAATGAATCTAGCCCAAGAATCAATTTATCCTTTGGTTGACTCCAATTTAGGGGTGTATGGTATTTTCTGCCATACAAAGATTCAAAAGGGCTCATTTTTATGGATTTCTAGTAGCTGTTATTGTAGCAAAATTCAACCAAAATGCAGAAATTGCTCCCATTTTGTTGGCTTATCCATAACATACATTCTGAGCATATCTTCCAGAATCTGGTTGGTTCTCTCCATTTGTACATCCGTTTGGGGATGGTATGTTGTACTGAAGTTCAATTTGGTTCCCACGCCTCCAAATAGCACCTTCCAGAAGTTTGAAGTAAATGTGGCATCCGTGTCAGACACTATCAACTTGGGTATTCCATGAATTTGAAAATTTTCCTTCATGAATATCGACGAAAATTGGGCTGTACCAAAAGTAGATTGCGCAGGTAAAAAGCGAGTTGCTTTACTTAACATATCCGCCACCACCATGATTGAATCATGTTGTATTTTTGTTCTAGGTAGCCCTGTAATAAAGTCTAAGGAAATTATTTCACATTTCCATTCAGGAACAAGTAGAGGATTCAGTAACCCAGCTGGGTGTTGATGCTCAACCTTTACCTGTTGACACTCCAAATAGTTTGAAAAATAGTTAGCCAATACTTTCTTCATTCTTGACTAGAAGAATTTTTGTCTTAATGTTTTAACCATCTTCTAGTAACCTGGGTGCCCAGCTATTTTGGGAATTTTGTGTTTATGGATAAACGCTTAAACCCCTAGACTAGTAGCTAAGTCTAGAACAATAGTGTAAAGCATTCTCTACTTTTTCTATAATCAATAGATTAAATAAGAGGTAAAGAAGCTTACCTATAGCTTTCACTTACTCCTTAGCTCCCTTGATCATTTCTGTCGCTCCTCTCCATACTTAATCCGCTTGAAGAGTACTTGCACACAAATAGAAGACAACAACTGATCAAAGCATATGATAATGATTTATTGATTAAACATAACATGGAATCAAGTACATAATACACATATGAAAGCATAAATGAGTAACACAAGAATATGGAAAAATCTTTGAACACTTTATTAGTAAAAGGAAGAGTTACAACCCATTGCTCGATTAAGCATCACTCCTCCAATTCAATCCCATCCTCTCCTCATAAAAAGCAAGAAATTTTGACATCATTACAATACTTGAAATCAACTCAAGTCTCATACTAACAGCATCTCCCTATAATTCAATAATTTCCAGCACCTGATCACTTAGATGAGTAGACTTTTTATAGGTGAATGATCAAAGTTATGCCATAAATGGTGATAATGAATGCCCTCCCAAACTTACAATTTAGTTCCATGGAGGAAAGGATAAGGGATTGATGTTCCTTAACTCCCTTCCTTGTCCAAATATGAGCTCAAAGGAGTAGATATCCTTGAGAAAATTCTAGAGGCATCCAATGGATAAGGAATCTTTCAAACCCTCGCGGAAATTCACTCAAATTCGCCTAGCGCAGGCCAAAGAGGGCTCACTGCATAGCACCCTATTAGTGTATGGTTTTCATTGCAATGCACCCTAATGAAGGCCTACATGCACTGATCTTCTTAGAGGCAGCTTCTAGATGATTTTAGTCATGAAACTTCTTGGGAAGCTAAGCATTCTGATGGTTGTCTTCTTTAGGGCATGTAACAACGGAATTAGGGTTTGATGGGCCCTAATAGTACTAATATGTAGGTTGGGATTGATGTGCCCAAATGGATCTGTAACAGTTGCCCCCTAAAGAATGAAGTCGTAAATATGTATGTCGAGTGAAATGCCTTATCATGTGGAGAGGAGGTTTCGAAGCGGAAGGTGACCTGCATCAATTATAATACATATATCATGATAATTTGATTTTTCTCATGAACTTGCTGAGGGAAGGCATACCCATGCTGAACTTATAAACTTTCATTAAATGTACAAATATAGTCATCTACAGATATAGACCCATGAATGGATGGCCATGAATGTAAGGCTATTGTACATTTGATTTGGTACTCCTGAAAATATCGCAGCCTGGATGGATGAAACTAGATCTGGGGTCTTCAATATCATTCAAACTTTCGCTCAAGTACAAGTCTAACCATGTGACTAGATGATCTGAAGTCGAACATGAAAGACATTGTCTGATTACCAACCAATGATGTAAGTCGTTAACATACGCAAGAGGAATCACTGATAATGATGATGACCCTCAAGGTACGACAGTACATTTCACATGGTGTGAATAAATGATTTGATGTCGAACACCATAAAAAATCTTTCGATCAAAGGCCAGTGATGTCAACCTATCACTGGAAGTGAGAAACTTTCCATTGATGTATGCAAGCCTCAAGGTATTGAAAGGGTGTTTCTAAGTCAACTTCTTGGATGATGTGCTGATATTGACAAGAAGCGACTCATTGCAGGAGGGCCTTGATGTATCCCACATCAACAACATGAAACGTGGTAAATGATTTTGGAGATGAAAAATTGACTGACGACACAAGGTTCAGGAATGGCGGTCATGAAAATGAAGGTTTACGGTATTGCAAATGATGAAGTTTGAACTGAATGACTTCTCTTGAACATGTCGGCAACACTAAGATGAATTGGTAGCATTGACCCAAAACAAAGTAATGGATGGTATGATAGACCAATGGTGTGATAACCATCGAGTTCAATGACCCAACCAGCATAGTCATGGTGAGGAGGTGAAAGTGTCATGTTCAAGAGCGACTTGCTACCATAAAGTTTTCTCAGCTTTTTCCTATTTTCCCTAGTCATTGCTGACCAATACCTCTTTATTTTATATCAAGCTTGAGGAGGATAACATATGCTTTTTTTATAATTCCACCCTTCAGGTGAATCCATCGCTATTTGATGCTTTAACAAGTCTAGCGAAGGTGAAACTCAATCTTGTCTAGATGGACAAGTTTGTCACTATTTGATGTTTTTAACGAGTTTAACGACAAAGTTAACTTGGTACTTTTCATGTTTAGGGAGTTTGAGAAGGGACGAAAAGGAAACTCCACAAGTTCTTTTTCGTAAGTTAATCTCTCAAGTTTGAAAAAGCGTAAAATAATACAAGAGAGATATCATTTCCTATCCTCTAATGAGCTAGAAAAAACAAGCACTCAACAATATTTTCATGTTTAGAGAGTCTGAAAAGAGCTTAAAGAGGACTACAATGGGGTTCCTTTTTCTTTTTTAACAAAGCTCGAAAAGAGATAAAAGTTTGCTTTGTGGTCAAAGAAGTTCAATTTACATTTGAGCATGTGAAATTCTACATTTCGGTTGTTAAACCTGCACAAAACACCATCAAAATAGATTAAAAATACCTATTTCATGGATAAAATGAAAAAAACTAATGTTTACTACATTACTGTGCAAGAAATAAACATAAAAACAAGTTTTACCATTCATTTTTACCATTTCACATTTACCCTTTGATTTTGGTGCTCTGGAGCAATTTTTACCTCAAAGTTCACTCGTTGATTGAAGAGGATTCAGTGGATCGTTCCTCATGCCATCTAGACTAGGTAGGAGCTATCTCTACTCTCTTTCATTTCATTCCATTTATTTTTAGTTTTGAGAAAGCAAATTGAGTATTTGAGGCCCCTAGGGTTTCAATTTTGAACTCTGGAATCAGCGGACCCTTTCGATATAGAAAGGTGCACTGCATTGCACACACCTAGAAGGCTGCATGCATTGTAGCGCACTGTCTCTAATGTAGGGGTGTGCTGGGTGCAAAAGCCAAGTTTACATAGCTATTTGCTCCCAAAATTTTCGTTGTTTTTTGCTAAAAATGGATCCTAATTTGTCTAATGGTTGCATTGCAGATGTTCATCGGATCAAAATGGTGATTATATGGAGAGAACGAGAGCATAAAGAACAAGATATGATTTCCATAAATAATCAGGGTATGGTTGAGGCCCTAAGGAATTGCGGGTTACTCAAGTATTTATGATTATCTAGCATGCGGCAGCAGATTGTGGTTCCTTGTTTGTTCATGGGATCCTACTGATCAGGCCTTTTATATTAGGGACAAAGTGATCCCATTTACCATCGACGACATCTATTTTCTGACTGGACTGTCGAGGTGAGGTGCCCCGATCTCACTATCAGGATTTGCCAAAGGAGGTGAATCAGTGAGAGACTATATACGACATTTCTGCCAGGAAGGTGCTCAACCTAGCAGAGACAGAAAGATTAACATTAGGGATGTTAGTGATTTACTATTAAGGACAATCCTCTTCACCCTCGCCAAACTAGCTGGCAGCACAACACTACACTTGGCAAACAGATCATACATGCAGTATGCTTTAGAGTGTTTAGAGCCAAAACTGTTCAACTGGTGTGAGGCGATTCTTTCATCCACAAAAGAAAAACTAACCAAGGTGAAAATCGGAAAGACAAAGAATTTTTCTATGGGTCAATCCTGATTTCTTTCGCCTTGGAGAGAATTCTACTTATGCAGCCACAACTTGTTTCACTGGGTGTATCTGGGCCTAAAGATCCACCGATGCAGAGATGGGTAGATCTTATGGATAGACATGTTACTCAGCCATTGATCTCATTTACCCCTGCATTCTTTGGGTGGTTTGATTGCCAGGATATGGCCATCAAAAAATATCCATATTTAGGAATGCATTTCCATGGTGATCCAGACTTGATGTTACTAGTTGGAGCACAATGGAGTGTTATAGGTAAATTGTATGACCAAAGTGTTTTTGATTTTAACATTTCTACATTTTTTTTTGCGTTTTTTGATTATTTCCAAGACTAAACAATTTTTTTTTAATATATGCAGATGTTGGACCTGTTCGACCTATGGGGCCAGCACAGAGACTTGTTGGGAGAGCAGTTCTCCTAGACTTAAATTTAGCTGAGACATTGGTTGAGCTACAAGACCACATAGAGGGTTTGACCCTAGGCATTCCAGATGTCCGGATTGAGGAGTTTCCTATGCGACTGTAGCGCCACACCATTGGTGTGTCGAGTCGTTGGATGAGACTTTTACGCATGATACCATAGGCTGTGACCTGTTATCATGAGCAACACTAGTCTACTTAGATGTTTTCTGCATACATTTTGAGTTTTTGGGTCAGATGACCAATTTTTGTCTTGGACACAAACTGTTTGTAAAAACTTTTAAAACAACTATCTATTTTACTTTCAGAGTTTTATTATGGTTAAGAGATGCAATCCTATTCAACTAATAATGTGAATTGAAAATATTTACTTTACATATGTCGCAAATGTCTATTTAACACATAATTCGCTAGAGAGTCAGTTAATGTGTTTAGATTTCTAGAAATATGATGATATTGAATAAACTCAAAATACCTTTCCAAAATATGATCTCTAAGGAACATACGATGAATTGTTGGGTTTCAGACGATATAAATGCCAATAAGTTGTAGTACAACGAGTTGTGAATCTAGCCTAATGATGATTTGGTGTATGCCAAGTGAAATGGGATCAGAGAGAAGTTCAATCAACGCACTATACTCAGCGATGTTGTTCATCAATCAACCAATACAAATCCCTCTAAAACTCACTAACTCATCGCTTGGAGCGAAAATGGCCCATGTTGCAGAGGATAAACTTTGCGTACTACAACTAGCCCCATCAGCATAACCAACAAATGGTTCCGAAAAGTTCGACATCTGCACCAAATGGAAAGTGGATTACTTAACCAAATAAGAAATCTAAAAGAAACACACACACATGCAATCAAAGCATATATACAGTGAGTTTTAGTACACTTAACTAAGCATAGTAACATTTAAGGTATAGCCCATTTTGAGGTTGTGACAATGGAATCCCATCATAGTCCACTAACTCATAGGCACCTTCCGTCAAAACACGCTTAACAATATAAGGGCCCATCCAAAGTGGTTCAAATTTTCCTGTGCCAAGTTTATCAGACTCCTAATCGTAAAGCAAGACTAGGTTACCTTTTGAGAAGACACAAGGCTTGACATTTTTATCATATTGCACCTTAATACATTTCTTGTGCGCTTCATTAGCCAATGCGGCATCACGATAAGTTTCATATAAATGGATTAACTCTAAGAAACATGCTTCTTCTTCAGAAGTGTCGGGTAGCAGGTCAATCACGATTCTAAGAGACGAGATTTCACATTGGATTGGTAAGACTGCTTCCAAACCATACACCAATTGAGAGGGTGTAAATCCAGTTGCATTTCTCATTGAGGTTCGATATGCCCAAAAAGCCAAGTACAGGATTAAATGCCAATTTTGTTTATGAACTCCAATCATTCTTTGCAACATGTGCTTAAGGACTTTGTTGATAGCCTCAACTTGTCCATTAGCTTGCGGGTAGTATGGAGTAGAACTATCATGTGACAGTCCTAACTTGGTGGTCGATTCAACCATCATGTGATTGCGAAAATGCGCTCCATAATCTGTAGCTATGGCTTGCGATACACCAAACCTAGCAACCACATGGTTGAAGAAAAATAATGCAGTCATTTCACCATTGTTGTTCAATGTTGGCATCGCCTCAGCCCATTTCGTAAAATAGTCAATAGTGACTATAATATACCCATGCCCCTCAGACGAGGTGGGGTTACATGTCATAAATTCAATGCCCCATTTGGTGAATGGGCCAATAACAATGACTAGATGTAATGGTGTAGGTGGTAATCTAGTTTTCCGGTCAAATATCTGGCAAGCATGGCAACTTTTGACAACAGTAATGCAATATTTGAATATGGTTGGCCAGAAGTAACTAGCACGGAGAATTCTCTACGCAGTAGCATAACTAGATAAATGTCCAGCACAAGAACATGAATGGCATTCATTCAAAGCTTTTTCAGCTTCCTCATGAGTGAGGCACCTACGTAAAATTGTATCGACACCACGACGATAAAGTGTATCACCAATTATCAGATAATCTTTAGTTTGGTATCAAGTACATCGTTGTTCAGAGCGAGAGGTATTAGGCTAGAAAGCTTGGGTCTGGAGATAGACCAGTATATCTCCATACCATGGATCACTTGACAATATAAGAAACATAGACTCATCAAAGCTTGATGCTTCTGATGTTAAATCATTGGAGGATGAGGGAAGATTGCAAAGTAACTCAGCAAAGACAAGAGATTTCTTTGATTTAGATTTGATGAACTCTAAATCAAACTCCTGCAAAATTACTATCCATTTTGAATATTCCCCCCTAGCAATTGACGTGACAAAATGTATGTCATAGGGTTGCAATCTGATATAATGGTAGTTTTACGTAGGAGGATGTAATGATGAAATATCTGTACAGCTTGAATGGCTTCCAAAGCTAACTTTTTGATGTAGGAATAATTACTTTCTGTATCGTTGAGATTACAACTCAAATAATAAATAGGATGTTCAATTTCACTTTCTTCTCAAACTTAAACCATACCAATGGTTGTATCTGCAGTAGCAAGATACAGGTAATAGTCTTTTTGATAGTTTGGGGCATACATTAATGATGCTCTAATCAGGGAATATATAAGAGCATCAAAAGAAGCTTATGCAACCTGATCCCAATGAAAGGGTTCCTCTTTCTTCAATAGAGGCATAAAACCTTTAGCCAACTCAACATAGTTTGGAATGAACCTCCTCAGAAAGTTTGCCTTCCCTTGAAGTCTCTATAACTGTAACAAGTTTGAAGGTGGAGGCAAGTCAAGGATTGCCTGAATCTTAATTGGATCAAGTCGAATTGCATCTTTTGAGACTACGAATCCAAGCAATCGACTAGAGCCAACACAAAACACACACTTGTGTGGATTGAGTCTTATCTTGTAGTGTCAACACCGTAAAAATATTGCTTTCAAATGTTGTGGGTGATCAGACCACTTTCGTGAATGAGCAGGTAAATCATCAAGATAAGGTTGAACAATGTGCTTGATGTCATGGAAGGCATAATTCATTGCCCTCTGAAATGTAGCTCCTGCATTCTTCAAACCAAAGGTAAATTTCGATAGGAAAATGTGCCCTAAGGACAAATAAAAGTTGTTTTAGATTGGTCCTATGGGCGGATATTGATTTGATTGTAGCCAGAAAATCCATCCACGAACGAAAATATTTCACATCCGGCACATTCGTCAATAATCTGGTCAATAAAGGGTCTAAGATAATTGTCTTTTGGACATGCTTGATTTACATCCCTATAATCGATGCACACTCGAATTTTCCCTTGTTTTTTCATTACTGGAACAATGTTAGATACCTAGTCAGTAAGAGGCATAGGGAAAATGAAGCGAGCACACAAAAGTTTTTCAACCTCTACTTTAATGGAAATGGCTTTCTTAGGATGAACAAGTAAAAGCCGCTGTCATACTGGTTTGACATCAGGGTACATTTTAACCTCATGTTCAACAATGCTTGAGTCAATTCGAAGCATCTCCTCGTAAGACCATGCAAAAATATCTCTAAGTTCACAAAACAGAGCATGTGAATTGTGATCATGACAACGGTAGTGAACCAAGTGTTTTCCAGCAGCTCATGCACATAATGCAAGTAGATGCCCCCTCGTCAATAATAGCTCAGTGAACATTCTTATTGAGAGCTTTCACCTGGATTAGGAAAGCTAATTGTGCCGGTAACTGTGGTGAATATCCCAGATGGTTAAAAACCACAAGATTTGAATCCGTAGGATCTATTCCATCTATTGCTGATAGTAAAGGTTGTTTCTGGGAGGGACAGTTTTGCAACACCTCGAGTGTCGACATAGCTTAAGGTGATTGAGCAAGATATTCTACTATATTATAGTTTTGAGCTACTCGAGCCCGAGGGTTGTATGTTGATTTGTGCACAACTCCCTTTGGTGGTTCTATTGTCAATTTAGGTACAATAGGTGGAACAACTTTAGATGAAGTCAAGGTTGAAGGATTAGGTTGATCAGTGGCCTAATTATTCAACGATGATGGATTTCCATAATCTTTGTTTCTTGTTGACACCAAAAAATTGTTTTGTGGTTTTTTGATGGATAACATGAGTACTTGGGATGTGGAAGCATGCTCTGTTGCAACCAAATGTGTTTCCAAGGTTGGAAACGGATCTGTCAACACTGTCGATGTGTTTGAATTATTTAAAAGTTTAGAGACCTTAGGGCGATGTGGACAATCTCTTGTATAATGCTCATCATTACATATCAGACATGGATAACGAAGTTTCCTTGTCATGGTAGAGGAATCAGATAATTTCTCTGGAGGGAAATTTTCTTATTTCTTTTTGTTCTTCCCTTTTTTCTTGCGTGCAGGTTGCTTTGGACTTTTTCCTTTGTCAGATGACACGCCATTCATCTCGGAGGCAAGAGTTTTTTTGATGCATTGGTAGTTTGATTGGAAACAACAAGAGTTTGACCAGATGGTCTTCCTGCTGATTGTGTGCTTAAAGAACCGATCACACCATCGCTGGCATGAGAGTTCTTACTCAATTGTGGAGGAGGTGGAACAATGAAAGATGGTCGAGGTGCATTGATAATTTTATCATAAAGTGTGTCGGATTGTGTGTAAATCAAATCCAAGTATGGGGCACGAGCAATGACCCTCTTTTGTGACAACTCCACCTTTTGCCACATCCTTGGTGATTGATGGCAATAAGGATTTTATGAACCACTCAGCTAAAAGTTCACCGGGAACATATGTCTTAACCATTCGACAATGATGCCGCCACTCATGAATATGATCTAATATATGGTTGCCGGTAGTCTATTTAAAGTTGGTTAGGAGTTCTGTTCCAGTCTTGTATCTGATAAGTAACTGGAGGTGGGTCAAAAAAGTAGTGGCTAAAGTGGTGAAGTTATCAAAAGAAGCTCTTGGTAATTCAATGTACCATTTAGCAGCTGGACCAGTAAGTGTTCTTTGGAAAAGACGAAGTCTAACCAAATTGTCATTTAAGGAGTTAGATGAACACCATAAATGAAAGGTCATAACATGATTTGATGGGTCTTCTCTAGGATTTCCATTAAACTTGGGAATGTCATATGGTAACTTATGCAGAATTACTGGCCACCAAGGTGCATATAAGACTGGTTCATTAGTGAGCCGATTTAAATCTAGTAATTCTAAAGTTGCTACAAATGGAAACTATCGATTCAAGTCAATTTGAGCATACCCAAGATATGATGGAATTTCCTGAGTAACAGGTCTTTGCATATTGACATAGGGCATCTAGATTCAGTAACCTTGGTATGGTTGTTGAACAAAACTAGTATAAGGTGGTTTTTGATAACCAGGTTGAATGTGTGGTTTTCCATAACCTACAAATCCTTGTTGACCTTGACCTTGGTAAGTGTGAGATTAACCAAAACCAGGTTGAGCCTATGAAACAGGTCCAAACTGAGGTTGGAACTGCTGGAATTGGGGTTGTTGAAATTGAGGCTGCCATGGTTGTTGAATTAACTGTTGTTGTTGTTGGTACAAATGTTGTGGATTCAATGTTTATTACTGCCCAACAATGAAAGGTTGGCCAAGTTGTGAATAAACTATACTAGTGTAAGCCTGGGTCAGTCCAGATAAGGGTACACTAACATGAGGTTGTTGTTGGACCCTAGAAACAAGTGGTTGTTTTACAACAACTTGAGGAATTTGAACTTCTTGACTTGAAACTTGTGATTGTAAGGTAGAAGGATCAGTTTGAACAAGTTGAGATATAACAATTTGAATTTGTGACCATGGTACAGTAGTAACAATAGGTGTAGTAGGAATAGCTGACACTGTTTGCATTGGTTTTGTTGGATACACAAGCCTTGGTTGAACTAGCATTGTTGGTTGCCATTGAGAAACTCTAATTCCAAGTTGACCTGAATATTGTGGGATATTACCATATGGTAGTCCCCCAGAATAAGGAGGATATGGTGAATAAGCATATTGCTCTCCATATGGTGGAAATCCAGTATTTAATGGATATGTAGGTCTTTATTGACCAGATTGCCCAGCTTGAAACTGATATGCAAGATCAAACTATTGAGTTCCCATTAGAGAAGAACTAGGTAAAATTCTGGTTGAGGACATGGGTGATGACCATGGTGTAGAAGCAACCCCTGAGTGGGTTCCAGACAATGATTGGTAACCAACCGAGATGAACAATTCAACATACAGGTGTAACTCAGGTGTGGTAGAAAACATCAAAGAGGTGTTGTAGCTGAATCAGATGATACAGACTGAGATGCTGATGATTGTTCAGCCATAGTTAACTAACCCAAAATTTGTCCTAAGGATTCGACGGGTACTTGAAAAGAAGTGGGATCAAATCAAGCAAAGAAATGAGGAGTACTAGGGAAAGATAAAGCCAAGTTCCAAAGTGAAATGGGGTTCCAGGTGTAAAATCTTCTTCTGGTTCCTCCTCTATGGCAATCAAACCTGGTGAAAGAACTTCACCGTCAGGTCCGTAAAAGATTTTTGGTGTTGGTGAAGTTGAAGTTTCAATAGTTACTGATGTTTGAGGGGTAACTGGTTGATCATCTTCTGGTAAAGTAACAACTTCTGAATGTTCAAATTCGAAGTCCAGATGTTCGGGTAAATGAACGACAGTTTTAGTAAGAGGTTCCTTAAAAACTTCAGGTTTAGATGTAACTTTTGTTTGAACTGGGATAGATTCTTGATTAACTTCTGGTTGAACTGATTCAAGTTTAGAAGTACTTTCTTATTGAGCAATTTCAAGTTGAGGATCAACTTATGTTTGAACAACTTCGGTTATTGTTTCACTGGGATCAGTGCTAATGTCCTCAGGTAATTGTGAAACTTCTTCTTCAGGAATGGATGTAACAGAAATACTTGGAGTAACTGGAGTGTCTGTACTTACCAAAATAGATGATTCAGGTAACTCAGATGAAGAGCTAGGAGTTCTTGATGTACTAGACTCAGTTAAGTGACACCACTTTGCCCGAATTAGTGTCGCTTCGGGAGGCAAATACGGTTTGCTCACTGTTCTCTACGAATGATAGGGTATGGGTTGATGTTCCTCCACAATTTCTGATTGATTTTATTAACAAAAAAGAAATAAACAAAAATGGGTATACTAGGCAAAAGTTTTACCAAGCAACTTTGAACTACAGAATACCTCCTGGTGAACCAAGAAGTACGAGCACGCAATTTCCCCAAATGTTGTGTTCGGTTTATCACAATCTAAAAGGCGGCCAACTTGGTTACTTAAGGATGGATAGCAACCTAGATTTTTCCTCCCATATATACCCGAAGGTACATGGAGGCCCAGTCCGTATAAGCATTGTCTAATGCAAAACCGTGCAGTGAGAGCATTCCCATATAATTTATGTACTGTAACATCATCCTATATACCCGAAGGTACGTGGATGAGCTACAATAGACTCATGTACGTGGAATGAGGTATCACACTTGGCATGTATTGCATACAAGTTAGCGACAAATACTTTGTTTTACGACGCTGGAACACGTCTCTAGCCTAGAACCACTAAATGTTTGTGTTAATCACAATGCTTCATTAGGTAAATTGATGTTTATTTTAAGTTGATCTTGCTTAGGAATTTTCCTTTCAAGTTCACCACGTGATGTATTCTGAAATTCCTACGAATGCAACTATCATGATAAGCATTCTTTCCATTCAATTTAATGATGAAAATCCTAGCTACTTAGGGATAGAGAAATCTAATTTCTTTTTATCAAAGAGAAAAGAGCACAATCTAAATGAAAATTCCCTACACTATTCCTTATCAACACACACAAACTTTTTCAATTAAACATGCATGTATTTCTTTTCAATTTCCCTCAATGTGAATGAAAAAAAGGAAAACTAATGCACAATCGATCAATAAACTCTTTTCATAAAAATGATGATTTTGCGACAATTTATTTTCAAGGAATGGAAGACTTTACGACACTTTCATTTTCAAATAAAATGAGGAATTTTGACACTTTCAACGAAAAGACTAATCATTTTCACACATCAATCAATCAATCTTTCATGAATGAATATTTGACGACAATTCAATTTTCGAAGGAAAAGATGATTTTACAACACTTTCTTTCGCTAAAGATCAATCGATCAAAAACTAACTTTCGACTATAGATTGAAAATGAAAAAGTAAATACGTAAGAAACATTTAACAATCCTAGTCTAAGTAGTGCTATGTAAGGAGATGAAACACTATTTTCAGAGACAAGACATCATTGACATTTAGAAAATCATTCAAATAGGAGAAAATTGGCTCAAAAACTTCAGCTCCTAGATGGGAAACTAACACTCAAGGGATCAGCGCAAACTTCAGTGAGAGACAGTGCACTAAAGCACACTAGATCTATGTAAGAAGTGCATTGCAGTGCATTGTGTCCTTCATTGGGCTGCACTGGTGACAGTAAGAAATTTTGAAGACAATTTGGCACAGTTTTGGCTCAATTTTCAATGAAAGAAGACTGAAATTCAATCAACGACCACAAGTACAGTATGTAGATATGTCTTAAGAGGCTGATAAGCTACAAAGATGGATGATCACTCCCTAGTGGAGTCACCAATTTTTTATTGGAAGTTTTAGTGTCTACGGATAAACACTTAAACCCTTAGACTACTAGCTAAGTCTAGAACAATCGTGCAAAGCATTCTCTACTTTTTCTATAATCAATAGATTAAATAAGAGGTACAAAAGCCTACCTGTAGCTTTTGCTTACACCTTATCTCCCTTGATCAATTATGTCACTCCTCTCTGTACTTAATCCACTTGAAGAGCACCTGCACACAGACATAAGATAACAACCGATCAAAGCATATGATAATGATATATTGATTAAACATAGCATGGAATCTAGTACATGATACACATATGAAAGCATAAATGAGTAGCACAAGCATATGGAAAAATCTTTGAACACTTTATCAGTAAAAGGAAGAGTTACAACCCATTGCTCGATTAAGCATCACTCCTCCAGTTTAATCCCATCCTCTCCTCGTAACACACAAGACATTTTGACATCATTAAAATACTTGAAATCAAATCATGTCTCATACTAACAACATCTCCCTATAATTCAATAATTTTCAGCCCCTGATCGCTTAGATGAGTGGTCTTTTTATAGGTGAATGAAGAAATTTATGCCATAAATGGTGATAATGAATGCCCTCCCAAACTTAGAATTTAGTTCCATGGAGGAAAGGATAAGGGATTGATGTTCCTTAACTCCCTTCCTCATCCAAATACGAGCTCAAAGGAGTAGATAGCCTTGAGAAACTTCTAGAGGCATCCAATGGATAAGGAACCTTTCAAACCCTCACGGAAATTTGCTCAAATTCGCCAAACACAGGCCAAAGAGGGCTCAAATGCATTGCATAACACCCTATTAGTGTATGGTTTTCATTACAATGCACCCTAATGAAGGTCTACTTGCACTGATCTTCTTAGATGTAGTTTCTAAATGATTTTAGTCATGAAACGTCTTGGGAAGCTAAGCATTCTGATGGTTGACTTCTTTAGTGCATGTAACAACTAAATTAGGGTTTGATGGGCCCTAATAATATTGGTCTATAGGTTGGAGTTGATGTGCCCAAATGGATTTGTGACACCAGCATAGGGTTTTTTTATGATATTCATCAAATATCAGTTGTTTCAAATCATGAACATTAGGAATATACAATCTGTTCTTATAAATAATAAAAAATTTAGAATTTTTTGCATAACCAGGAACATCAGTTTGTTGTAATTTTCGTTGGATTTCCAAATATTTTGGGTCACTAGCCATGGAGTTCCTGATTTGCTCTAGAGAATTAGCATGAATTCTACTAAAAACCACCTCCATTAGATTATAGGAATTCCTGCTAATCTAGGCATGCCTGCTCAAGGCATCTGCTATCTTGTTTTCTTTCCCCTTTATGTTTTTTATGTCGAACTCAAACTCGCTAAAAAGGCCATCCACATCGCATGTCTAGCATTTAAATATGGTTGACTAAAAAGGTATTTTAGACAGATATGATCTATTTTTAGAATAATTTGTTTTCCTAATAAATAATGCCTCCACATTTTTAAGGCATGTACAACAGTGGCTAGCTCCAGATCATATACTGCATAATTTTTTCATGGGTTTTCAATTTCCTAGATTCATATGGTATTATAGAATTACCTTGCAACAACACTCTCCTTAGTCCTTCCATGATAACATTAGTTCAACCTATGAACTCTTTATTTGGATATACGAATTTCAGGATGGGAGTTGTTGTAAGTAATTGTTTAATCTACTCAAAACCTTTTTGACACTTTGTAGTCCATTCAAATTATACCCCTTTTTCTTTAAAGATGTAATGGGATGAGATATTTTAGAGAACCCTTCTATAAATCAACAAGATTACCCTACCAATCCATTAAAATACCAGACAACAGATACGTCCTTTGGTGTAGGGTAGTTAACCATGACTTTATCCTTCTCTAGATCAACTTTCAGTCCTTCCTTAGAAATAATGTGACCCATATATTATATTTTGGGTTTGTACAACTCATATTTGTTGTATTTGGCATACAAGAGATTTTTCTCTTAATGTTTGCAACACCAATTTTAGGTGTTCCTTATGCTCGTCCTCATATTTGGAATATATTAAGATATCATCAAAAAATACAAGCACAAAATTATCCAAAAATTTATTGAGTATGGTGTTCATTAGGCACATAATGTTGTTGGGGTGTGAGTAAGGCCAAATGGTAACACTACAAACTCATAGTGTCCATATCAGGTCTTGAACGTTGTTTTATGAACATCCTCCTGTTTTATTCTTATTTGATGATATCATGTTCTCAAATCAATCTTTGAAAAAATAGTTGCAATGTGTACTTGTTTGTTAAAGTGAACTTGTCCAACTGTCGGTAATTGATCCACACTCTAAATGTGTCATCTTTTTTCTTAAAAAACAATATAGTTGTCCTCATCGTGACACACCAGGCCTAACGTAGCCTTTATCTAACAACTCTTGTAGTTGCATTTTTAGTTCCAACAACTCAAGTGGACTCATCTATTAAGATGCTCTAGACACTAGGACCACCGTCGGTACCAAATCAATGGTAAATTCTATGTCTCGACGTGGCAGTAAATTAGGAATCTCCTCTAGAAAAACATCTTGGAAATCCTTAATAATGGGTGTTTGGTCAATTTAATGTTCTTAAATTGCAAGAATAAATTATCGATCAAAGTTGGTAAACTTATGAAGTGCAGGTGCACTATATATGCTCGAAGCCTTCATTTTAGTTTTTAAGATGATGATTATGTTTGTTTTGGGATTTGCGTTGTTATCTAGATTCCTATTAGATCAGAGTTGGATTTCTGCAAATTAATAAGTGGAAGTTAAACTACTGTTAGGTTAATCTATCGGGTCATATATATATTGAGTGTCATCCTAAAATATCTTATGTTAATCATCCTAAAATTATGAACCTACCTAAACACCTTGCTACTATAAAATAGAGTATTGAAATTCAAATTATTCTAACGATCCTTCAAAATTTGGTATACAAAATATATACAAATTCTAATTCTAAAGAGCATGTAAGTAATCTTCTAATTGTTGACTACAGAGTAGATACAAGTTCTAACTCTAAAAGCATAAAAATACTGACTGTAATTAAAGCAAAAAATGTTTGAAGAACTAAACCATTAAACGACTGTGAAGAAATGAAGTGAAAATGAAATAACGAAATTATAAATGAAATAGATGAGTTATAATGAAGAAAACAACGAAGTAAGGAAACTAAACTAGAATGCAGTGATAATGCGATAACAAAAAGTGTTTAAATGAAAACAACAAAAAGTGATGAAATGAAATAAACTAAAACCTCGACTGTCTGTAGGGGCCCTTTACATCCATTAGGTGTAAATTACACTCACATGCACATCGAATCATAGAAAGGTAACTTAATTCAATATTAGAACAAAGGTCTGTTTCACAATTCTTCAGAAATTTACTATTACTTTCCTCCTATCCTTTACCTAAGATAGGTACTTATATATAAAATGTGTGCTCAAAATTTTGAGACTTCTATGCCTACATGTTTGTTAATAAATCCTTATTCAAACTTGAAACTAAATAGAAAAAGCATTATCTTGTCGATTTTCTAGTTGAAAAGCAAATCAGAGAAACGTGATGCATTTGGACTTCTGCTACTACGTGTTTGACCTGTGCCTTTGACCGCACTACTATGTGATAGCTTCAATGAATTGGCTCAAGCAAATAGGAGGATATCCATGAGGGGATTGATACTCAACTACCCATGTGCTTCTTTGCTTCATTGGCACACTAGAACCCCGCAAACCATGGAGGTAACTACAGATTTGTAAAACAACTGCAGAATCATGTTAATTCTGTAGCTAATGCAATATTTAACATAACAATAAGACATAGTAACAAATATGAAAAATAAGACATAGAATAATTTTTACCTTATCAAAATCTATGATTTACTTCTTTTATTGAGTAGATTGCGATGATGAAAAAGAGGAAAATGGAGGAAAAAGGGTGTCAAAACAAAGAAATTATGGAACTCTACATTGCCCCACACTGAAGATTTTGTATGTCCTCATACAAAATTCAAAATTGATATCTTTATTGAACTACTGCATTTTCTTGGACACTTCTGCTAGTACATCTAACTTCATCGTTTTCACTTTCTTTCTAGTCATTGCCATCCTTGGTTTCCTCATGACGATCTTGTATTTCAAGCTTATAAACTTTTTGTAAAGCCATTTTTTTCCTCTTCAGTTTCTTGTTCTTAATAAACCACAAACTTGGATGTAAAAGGAGGTTGTTGCTCTTAGCTATTTGGATTTAATTTTATGCTTTCAAGGCTTGATTTTAATTTTTAATGTACCTGTTTAATGTCTCCAGTTCAAATATTTCCTGTTTTAATATATTGATTAATGAAGGTTCTTATGGTTCACTAAACTGGACTTATTCTTTCTCTTGAATTGGAATTGATGTTCTTGTTGTGTCCCTTTTCTCGAGGGATTCAATATAATCATAAATCTCTTGTTGCACCAGATCAATTCCTGGCATTCTTCGTCTTGGACTCTGAGGAGGCGAGATGACAGTTGGTGATGAAACCCTTGGTGATGTTCCAGGAGAAATTCATGAATCTTCTTCTGCCTTTGAGTTTTCTTATGTTTCTACATTGACATGATCTATGCTCTTTGAGGGTAATTATTTTGGTGAGTTGAGTTTAGTACTTCTTCTTTGGCCTATGACAGGGGTCTTTTGAGTTTTCTTCCTTTGTTTTTTAGGCTTCTCTTTTTGTGGTGAAATCTGTGTCTCTTTACTGGCTTTCATTCTTCTAACATTTCTTTTGTTTATTTTCTCTAAAACTTCTACAAGAGGGATGTCATCCTCTGACAATTTTTTTGGTTGTTGTGGTTCTTTTTCCTGTGTCCTATCAACTTTTCTTTTCCTTCCCCTCTTAGGTCTGCTTCTATTTGGCTACCCATGAGTTAGTTCCTGAAAGTGATTTCTTACTAAAAAAATTTCCCAATTATCACCTATGTTTTGGAGATGAGATTCAACAAGTTTTTAGACTAGACCATGTTGATACATTGTATTATCTATGAACTGAATTCTCCTCTAAACATTCCCTAGCATCTTTCTAATATTATTTAGCAAGAAATATGGAAGATTTATCTCATTTTGTTCAAGCAAATTCATTAGCAGTAAAAAATTATACAAAAAGATACATCCAAACCATCTTTCACAGCTAACAATTTTTTGGATTATTAGAAGTAGGTTCCTCCACTTACTTTTTAATGTCATGCTTGGGATGCCCTTCTTATAAATGGTGGTGTCCGTGCTTGGTTTCTTCAGGAAAACCTTCCTGTCTTCTTTTTCAATACCTCTATTCTTGAACCATTTCTCTCCAATCCGCGGTAGTGCAGGGGCTTCAGCTATAAATGAATATGTGACTGTGAATTTGATATCTCCTATCTCCACTTTGACTCCATCAAAAGCCCTGGCCAAGGATTTGGTCACTTCTTTATGGAAGCCATCGAATTTCTCTACAAATTCTAGCCACTTTGCTTCCTGCAACAATTCTTTTATTTGTGGATACCCCTCCAAAAATTTATTCCCAGTTGGCTCTGTTCTGACTATCACTCCCATGGCTGAGAAGCTTCGCTTCAAAAATTGTTTTGTTTCACACGGTAGGATGGCTTGGTTGGGTTTTTAGAGTAGAAAGGTTGAGACTGCGAGTTATGGAATAATGAGACTGTAGGTAGTTAGGGTATAAGGGAAGGAGGAAGAATCTAACAGTTAAGAACATTCATGTTTATGTTTTGGGCAGCCATTCCAATGGATCGAAATATGAGTTATGATGACTAGGAATGAATGGCAGATTATGCATGATTTGACATGACACAATCAACTCTTTGCAATAATGATTTTTATTTTCTTTTTGGTAGTACTATGTCTTATAATTCATATAGTAATGTTTCGATCCCTATTATTAAATTAAAGAAGTGCATACCAATGAATTATTTTCTTTCTAACCTTTGGTTGCCTTTTATGCTGTCTTTGGGTACTTTGCTGTGGAGGGAGTTAATCATTCCTTCAATTCTATGATCAGAATTTTCTGCCAAATTGGCCTCAGAAAGTCATCAGAGTTGCAGAAAATCAATAATTCCATAGCTATTTATTTCTTTTGAAAAGAAATGGATAAAAGGAAGATGGAATTCTAAAAATTGGGATACGAATAAAATCTAAGATGCCAAGAATTCTTGGTTTTCACCTTGAATTTTCAGTATAAACATGCCAAAAATTGTTGGTTTTCATGTTTATACATATTTATTATTATTTTATATTTTTGAAAAAGAAAATTTTAAGGTGGAGAAGAAGAAGAATTCTTCTTGACCAACTTGAAATAAGAGTTATCATGGAAAATCTTTACAAATTCCTCCTTTCTCATTAGATGATGATAAATCCCGATTCGATGTCCATTCACTAAGAGAGGAACTTTTTCTTCATCAATAGTCCTAATTTTCACTACTCCATTATCAAAAACAATTTCAATCTCATAAGGCTCAATCCAATGAGTTTGAAACTCTCCTTGGAAATTTTTGAACTTTGAATCAAAGAGTAATGCCCAGTCTCTTGACTGAAATTTTCTTTCTTTGATGTATTTATCATGCCATATGGATCTCTCTTGCTGGACTAAACTAGTCTTCCGGATAACATCTTGCCTTATTTCGTCAAGCTCATTGAGTAGTCCCATTCTTTACTTTTGTGCTTCTAATAAGTCAAGTCCCAACTTAACTATTGTCTTATAGGTCTGAATCTGGAACTCAATTGGAAATAGGACTTGCTTCCCATAAACAAGTTCATAGGGAGTATTTCCTATAGTGCTTCTCCATGTGGTACAGTAGGCCCATAAAGCTTCATGAAGCTTTTCTACCCAATCCCTTCTGTGCAAGTGAACTATCTTAGTGAGGATTGCTTCAATCACTTTATTGGTAGACTCTACTTGTCCATTTGCTTGTGGATGGTATGGAGTATATTTCTGATGCTTGATTTTATACTCTTCCACCATCTTTTGCACTGCTCTAGATGTAAATTTTTTTGCTTGATCTGTTACAAATTCTCTTGGTACAACAAAACAAGTAAAAATATCCTCAAAAAGAAATGAAACTACAAAATTTTCACTAGCAAAACAAAGTGCTTTATCTTCTACCCATTTAGTAACATAATCAGTACATACAAGAATATATATATATATTTTTTGAAGATGGATTAATTGATCCAACAAAATCCAAAGTACATTTTTCGAAAGGTTCAATGAGTACCTAAGGCTGTAGTGGCATTTTGTCTGAAGGAATAGGTTTCCCCATTCTTTGACAGTTATCACACCTCTTAACATATTCCTTAGCATCCTTCAAAATGGAAGGCCAATAATATCCTAAGAGAAGGATTTTATAAGCAGTGATTTTGTCATCAAAATGACCTCCACATGGTTCATCACGACATTCTTTAAGTATCTCAGGTATTTCATCTTCTCTTACACACCTTTGGATGATGAGATCTGGTATTGTCTTGTATAATTCTTCATTTATCCAAGAATAAGATGCACTTGTTTGGATTATTCTTCTCTTTTCTCTAGGAAATAAAGAGGAGGGTAACTTCACTGTAGCTAAATAATTGGCAATATCTGCAAATGAAGGTGATTTAGTAGATACTACAAAACAATATTCATTAAGAAACTTATCCTCCACAGGTGTATCATTATTATCATTTTGAATTCTAGATAAAAATTTGGTGATTGTGTATTGTTTTCTAGGTCAGTCCAGAATGGTGATATTGAATTCTTGTAACAGTAATAGCCATATTGTTACTCTACCATTAGTAACTAGTTTATTCATTAAATATCTAATGGAAGAATGGTCTATGTGAATGAAAGTTTCATAGACAATGATGTAATGTTTAAATTTATTAATGGCATGAATGACAACTAAAAACTCCTTTTCAGTTACAGTATAATTTAGCTCTACAAGAGTTAAAATTTTACTAGTATAATAAATGGCATAAGGAGTGAGGTATTTTGTCCTAACACAGCTCCTAGACCTATGTTTGAAGCATCATTTGATATATGAAAAGGAAATTTCCAATTAGGTCGTTTTAAGATGGGTGCTTCAAAGATCTTCTTTTTCAAAGTTTCAAAAACCTTTTAACAATAAGAGATCCAACTGAATTCACAGTCTTTGATGAGTAATTTGAAGAGTTGGGATGCAATATTTGTGAAGTTTTCTATGAATCTTCTATAATATCTGGTAAAACCAAGAAAACTCCTAACATCTTGTTGACGACTTGGGATTGATAATTTGGAAATAGTTCCTACCTTAGATGAGTCTACCTTAATTCCATTTCCTCAAATATGGTGACCTAAACAATTCCTTCATTAAACATCATAAAAAAAAATTTCATGACTTAATGAAATATTTGCTTCTTTGCATATTATGAGAACTTTTTCTAAATTTTCAAGTGCTTCTTCAAAAGAATTTCCATAAACTGTAAAATCTTCCATATACACTTCCACATAATCATGAATAAGATTAGAGAAAATTCCTAGTACTACTCTTTGAAATGTTGTTGGGGCATTGCATAATCCGAAAGGAAGTACTTGGTAAGCATAAGTCCGCCATGGGCAGGTGAATGTGGTTTTGTCTTGATCTTCAGGTGCTACCTGAATTTGATTATACCCACTAAAACCATTCAAAAATGAGAAATATTTTTTTCTTGCTAATGTATCTAAAACTTGATCTATGAAAGGAAGTGGAAAGTGATCTTTCAAAGTTTCTTTATTCAATTCCCCGTAATCAATGCATACTCTCCATTTTCCATTTTTCTTAGGAAAAAATACTAGAGATAAAACCCATTGACAGTCTGATATTGGATAAATGAAATTTAAATTTAACAGTTCTGTAATTCCTTTTTAACAATTTATTTTAAGTTTGGATTCATTCTTGTTTTTGGTTGTCAAACTGGTCTAACAGTTTCTTCAATATAAACATGATGCATTCAAGTTTTAGGGTCAATTCCCTTCATATTAGTGTATTCCCATGCATATGCATAAGAGTGTTTTTGCAACATTTCGACCAGTTTGTTTTTCTGTAATTCTTCCAGGTTTTCATTGATGTTCAAGATTTTTCTTGGAAAAAATTCTATTGGAGTTTCCAAATTTTTCCATAGAATTTAAAGACATTTGTCTATATGATATATGATAGATATTCAATATTACATTGTTCTTAAAAATTTTGACTATTGTCACAATATAAAGAAAGTTCATTATTTTCTATTGAATTTAAAATTTGATCCTCTTCATTTATTTGTGTAATAGCGAAAACTGGTTGTATATCATTATCATAATCTATCCATTCTTCACTTTCTACTTCTATCATTGTTTTTGCAGGTGGGTACAATGTAAATTTCTTTGTCGAGCTTCCATCTTAGATAAACATGTAACCTGATCTACAACTAATAAAAGCATCAGCTGTAGCTAACCATGGCCTTCCTAAAATTAATGGATGTCCTACTAAATTATTATTGGGTGTTAGAATCATAAAATCAATAGGATATTCCCAAGAAACTAAGGATACATATATATCTTCTAACACACCATGAGGTTTAATTACACACCTGTCTACTAATTGTAACAAATGTTGGTGCGTATTGAAGATTAGGAAGCTTCAATTTATCCATAGTTTGTTTGCTCATTATGTTTATGGTCACTCCTAGATCAATTAGTGTGTTTGGTATTTCAGTTCAATTGATGTGTGTTTTCAAAATGGAGCTTCCTGGATCTAATTTTTTTTGAATTGTTGTCTTCCCCTTCATGATATCTGCAATTCTCCGAACTAGTTGAATTATTTTTATTTCTTTTCTTTTTCTTCCTGATCCTTGAGTACTCAATTCTTTAATTGCTTTTGCAAAAATTAGTATTTTTTCTATTTCTCATAATAAAGGTGTTGAAATTTGGTACCGGAGGACAGGTGGTTCCCTTAGGCTTTGATCTTTGGCCTAGGGAAAAGTGTCCAAA
>APFE031197977.1:31680-42690 GCA_000404065.3 Pinus taeda
GTTATGGGAAAGGGCATTTAACTACATGGGAGAAATAAGGAGAAACTGAAAACCGAGGTGGGAAAACAGAAATTTTAACAAAAGGAACTTTTATACAGACATTTTTTCAATTCATCTAACATATAATAATCATGAAATATGATTTGTTTTTCTACTCCTTTATCGATTTTCAACCTTTCAAGAAATGGTTGTATTGAGATAGATACTAAAGGTTGTTCTATAATAGGAGTATTATTAAAATGTGTAGGAATTTTTTTCTGTTTCAGTGTTTCTTTTTTGAGGAAGGGAAATCTCTTCTCAGAGTTATTATTATCTTTTTGAGAATTATTTTTTGTTTTCTAAATAACAACGGATGCTTTATTCCTTTCTAATACTCTACCATACCTTAATTGAACATTATTCAGATCCAATGGAGTTATCATGTAAATTTGACGATTTTGTCCTTCTAAGTTGTAAATAGGTTGTGAAGTTTTATTGTTTGGATTTGGGAGTGGTTGAACGAGTAATTGATATGGTCTTTGTGGAAATGGAACAAAAAGTTGTGGATTTGCGTTTTGAGCTTGAGCTTGAGGTAGCTGGTTGGTTTGAGGGAAGTATTGTGGTGGAAAATTTGGATAAGGTGGCAGATATTATTGATATTAAGAATATCTTTCATAAGGATTTTTCCATGCTTGATTCCAAGGTTGTGGTTGAACCCATGGTTTCCATGGCATAGGTGGATTCCAATTATTTTGTGAAGATTGTGCAAATTGTTGGGGATTAAAACCTTGAGTCTGATTGGTTTGAGGATTTTTCCATGGTCTTTTGGCAATAAAGTAAAGTGCATCCACCTAATTTGGCATTCCTTCTTCACTAAACACAGCCTTAAGACCTGGTATAGAGGGCCATTCTTTTGTGTCATGATTTTGCACACACATAACACACATTTCTATGCTTTTTAAATCTGAAGGACATTCTCTCAGAGCATGTTTCTTTCTACACCTAGGACAAAAGATGGATAATGCAACATTTTCAGATTTCTACTTGTTTTATATTTTAAGGGTGTCAATTTTCTCACTAAGACTCCCTAAAATATCTATTTTAAAGTTATCATGCAAGCTACCTATTTCTGCCCTACTTACTGTCCTAGCTGTAGATTTATTTACTCTTGATAAAAGAGGATCCCTTGAACTTTTCCTTGTTCTTTCTTTACCACCTGAAATATGTACACATAGATCACAAATATCTGCAAATGGTAAATAAGAAATATCTCATTTTCCCATTAGATTGAGAATATCAATCCACTCATCTTTAATGGATTTAAGTAAGAGAGGTTTCAAAGTTTCCTCATCGAGATTATTCATTTTCACCCTTTTGATATTATAAACAAATATTTAGACAAAGTCTTCAAGATTTTCATTGTCTTTTTGTACCATTTTTAAGACTACATATTTAATGTTATGAGGTATACAATAATCCTTGTATTTCTCCAAGAATGCATATTTCATTTGTGGCCATGTCCTTGTAGAATTTGTTCCTAAACTCATAAATCCTTTTAATGTTGAATCCTTTAAGGTGGTAGGGAACAATTTTAGTTTTTGAGCATCATGCAGATAATCATATGATCTACATAATACTTCAAATTCAAAGAGAAATGTATCTGGGTATTCACTTCTTATTCCATGAAAATTGGGGAGGATAGAAGGCGAGATATTTTTCATTGTTAATGTTGTATCCTCATCAAGGATAGGGAATCCAAAAGGCTCTGGATTTCCTCTTCCTCTACCTCTACCACCTCCTCTTCCACCTCCTCTATTTCCTCCTCCTCCTCCTCCAATCATATGTTGTTCACCATTGACATTGTGTACTTCACCTTCTCCCTTTTCAGCCATGACAAATTCCTCAGAATGAATATCCGGTTCTACAATAGGATTATCTAGCTTTTCTTCTAGTTCTTTTGCTTCTTCTATCAATGGTTGGAAGTAGGTTTCTTCTTCCTCTTCTTTGGTAGGAACTTCCAACTCTTGAGCTAGAAGTTGTTCTCTAGTTGAAGATAGGAAAATTATTCCTGTTGTTGGGGATGTAGCATCTAATTTGATTACGGCTTATGTTGAAGAAGTTGGTGAACCTTTAGGTTAGATTTCAGATCTCAAGACTTTTGGAAGTCTATATTGGCCTTCTATGGATGGAATTCAAATTTGTGTGGGTGGTGTGGCACTACGAGGTCGTGGTGGAGTGAGTGATGATATAGGAACTTCCTCGACCTATAAACCTACCTCTAGAGTCTATTTCCCTATGCATATCATTTTTTTATTTGATTTTATTTTTAAGGCTTCTATTTACACTTCCCCCAAAATGAAGACAAAATTTTTGGTCAATTTAATGTTCTTAAATTGAAAGTATAAATTATCGACCGGAGTTGGTAAACTTATGAAGTGCAGGTGCACTATATATGCTAGAAGCCTTTCCTTTAGTTTGTAAGATGATGATTATGTTTGTTTTGGGATTTGCATTGTTTTCTAGATTCCTATTAGATTAGAGTTAGATTTCTACAAATTAATACGTGGAAGTTGAGCTAATGTTAGATTAATCTACCAGGTCATATATATATTGAGTATCATCCTAAAATATCTTATGTTAATCATCCTAAAATTACGAACCTATCTAAAAAACTTGCTGCTATAAAAGAGACAATTGAAATTGAAATTATTCTAACAATCCTTCAAAATCTTGTCTACAAAATAAATACACATTCTAATTCTAAAGAGCATGAAAGTAACCTTCTAACTACTGGATACAGAGTAGATACAAGTTCTAATTCTAAAAGCATAAAAATATTGACTGTAATTAAGCGAAAAACATTTGAAGAACTAAACCATTAAAAGACTGTGAAGAAATGTAAATGAAAATGAAATAAAAAAATGATAAACAAAATAATTGACTTATAATGAAGAAAACAACGAAGTAATGAAACCAAACTAGAATGTAGTGATAATGTGATAACAGAAAGCGATTAAATGAAAACAACAGAAAGAGATGAAATGAAATAAACTAAAACATCGACTACCTGCAGGGGCCCTCCGCATCCAATAGGTGTAAATTACACTCACATACACATTTAATCATAGAAAGGTAACTTTAATTCAATATGAGAACAAATTTTTGTGTCACAATTCTTCATAAAGTAACTATTACTTTCCTCCTATCCTTTACAGAGGATACATACTTATATATAAAATGTGTGCTCAAGAGTTTGAGACTTCTACACCTACAGGTATGTTAGTCAATCATTATTCAAATTTGAAACTAAACATAAAAACTATTACCTCATCGATTTGCTATTTGGAAAGCAAATCGAAGAAACATGATGCATTCAAACTTTTGCTTCTATGTGTTTGACCCATCCCTTTAACCACTCCACTGTGTAATTCCTTCAGTGAATTGGCTCGAGCAAATAGGAGGAGGTCCATGAGGGGATCGATCCTCAACTACCCATGTGCTTCTTTTCTTCATTGGTGCACCAAAACCCCACAAACCATGGAGGTGGCTGCAGATTTGTAAAATAGCTACAAAATCATGTTAATTCGATAGCTAATGCAATCTTTAACATAACAATAAGGCACATTAACAAACATGAAAAATAAGACATATAAGAGTTTTTACCTTATCAAAATCTATGATTTACTGCTTTTATTGAGTTGATAATGATGATGAAAAAGAGGAAAATGGAGGAAAAAGGGTGTGAAAACAAAATAATTATGGAACTCTTCTAAGGTTGGCTCCTACCTTTTCTAGCTACCCTCTTCTGCATGAATAAGAAATAATTTACAGCCTTTTCATGCATTCTTTTTCATTTGCACAGTTGAATTTTTCCGTATTGATATGGGCTTTGGCACCCCTTGAATGGTCTCTGTTTGTCCTTGCGGATTCACACAACTTGTTGTTTTTGCAAAGAAATTTATTATGGCTCCTCGTTTCTCATGCCAACCCATACCTATCAGTATGTCATAAGACCCTAGGGGAAGAACATTTAGATTTTTTATTGTGAAATAACCATTTAGGTCTAGCACACATTGTCTTACTTGGTTGGTTATTCTTCTCTTGGTGCTAGTTGGTAGTTGTAACAACCACAGTTTTATTTCTCAGTTTTAAATTCACATTTTTCCACCATCTGAGGTCTAATATAGCCTAAACTAACCCCAGGATCAATTAAAAAAGAAACATGTTAGTTTAATAGAGTACTTTCGATCTCAATCATGGTTGATTGATGGTGCGCTTGACTGTAATATTCCTAATGAAAGTTTTACAATGATAACAAAGTCATGCAAAGATAATAACACATAATTTTCAAAAGTTCATACACATAAACTAGAAATATATCAAAATCCACAAACTAGCTAAGATTTTATTGATAATAGTGTTGTGGTACAAATGAGTTGAAGAAAATGCACTTGGGTTTGCAAAAGGGAAGCTACGAGCACCAGGTGATGAATACAAGAAATTCCAACAACTACAATAGCAAGCTCCTCTAGAAAATTTCATTGCTACTCCAAAATTGCACTACTCCTTGACTTTGCCCCCTGATTTTCCCAATCTAGAGTGCCCAGAAAATTCTATAAAATTAGGAGAGTTCTCCTTGCCCAAAACCCAAAAAACCTAGAAAGGGTTTCCCTTAGTTCCGACTTTCGAAATTTGACCCTTCACAACTTGGCCCTCCTGTCAATCACTTCTCTTTAAACTCTAGCAATCCTCCTCAAATTTCCCTTGCAATGATTTCCCAGAACCCCAGCTCTAAAATCCCACGGATGATGTTGCCCCAAAAGAGTCTCACTCCAATCACTGTTTAGTCATGGAGGAGATGATGCAGTCCAATGTATGATAAAGTGAGAGATGCATGTAGTTTGTCCCTCTTAGCTATAGCTTCCCGTCACACTCATGAAAATGATCGAAGAACACTCATGTAGCTTCTTCGTTCAATTCCCCAACAACCCAGCTCCACAAACAACCAATGAATCCTCCCTCTATGTAGTGGTGGCTCCCAGACTGCATGCTCTACTCCAAAAATGTTGGGACCTGTAGTTGTTGCCTCTTCCAGTCTCAATGGTGAAGGAAATCCTTCCTAGGGTGGCACTCGAAGTCCATCGAAGAAAGGTTGAGCTTCTCTCCTTGGGAAGCTCTTGTGCTAAACAACACAATATTGGCTCAACTAAACAACTAAGGTAAATTCAATTTTCAAGTAGAGAAAAGACCCCTATTTCTCCCTCATCCCTTCCTTTTATAATTTTTTGCCATGTATTTATTATGGGTCCCTCCACCAATTCTATTTTCCTCAAGGAATTCAAATTCTTTCTTCACCAAGTTACCTATTAACTAAACACCTATTAATTAAAGGGAACCTGCTTCTGTTCTGTAATTCCGTCAATTTTTTTTCTTTTTCCTTTTTAGAAGAAACCTACTACTATTTTTTTAACTCCTATTATGGTTCCTAGGCCTATTGGTGTTTCTGGGCTCTGATACCATATGTAACTGTTGATGCCTCAAAAATCGTTGTATCAACATTGGGGGATAACCACCCGGTCCGGACCTTAATACAGCTCCTTTTCCGTTTGGGATGGTGGCTCCGAATGGATATAATGGGACCAGTTTCCCAATAATGAATAAAAGGGGTGGATGAGTGATAGGTTGTCTGATCTAATTATAGGCGAATAACTTAATCTATCAACAAAATAAGAGAACTAATACTAATCCTGGGAACAATTATTCTTTGGAAATGCAGCGTTTGATGATCTTTGTCTATTGACAGGCATATAGATGACTCAATCAAATAAATATAGATATTTATTCATTCAAAGATTACTTCATCTAAATAGTTAAACAAAGTGATTAACACAAGATTGCTGCACTTATCATTTATATCATCGATACATACATGATTGGAAGAAAAGCATACTATAAACAGCCAATAGTGGAATGAGTAAAGAATGTTGTTAAAACACACATATATATATGCGATAATAGCAAGAGCGATCAAATGACAATTCATATAAAAAGAATGAGTCCAGACATAGATAATAGTACCATATGAGCTGTTAATCAATCCCAATATCAATCGCTATTTGAAATTCTTCCTTCAACGTAGAAATGCTTTCAAACAAAGACAGTAGTGCACATTTGTATAAAAGCTTCCTTATCAAAATCAGAATGATTGGTCCAGTTTCATAAAAGAATAGCCCTGAAGTACAATAGTGCAACTTTAGGGTTTAAGTCATATACAAAACTTTACGACCCTTTCTAAACGCATGAAAGGGTCTATAAATAATACACTAAACTAAAAATCTATGAACCAAAATCCTACTTAATTGGTATCAATTAATGATAACTATCTTCTTGGCAGCAATTTGGCAGTCGGCGGTATGAATCATCACTCAGGCTGTTTGCCTTTAAACCTGAGCTGGCTTATCGCAAGCATTGGCTCCACTTCGGGTGGTCTGTTGAGGCGAGAACTGAGTTCGGCAGCATAGGTGGCATCATGAATATCGGGGATAATATACCCGATCACATCTGTAAGGCATTAGAGGGCAGCTCTCTGGCTGTGCGGCTTCACTAAAAAGAACAAATAGGCATCCCATGTCAAACTGTTAATTCCTGTGATTAACCTTCCATTTTTCTCCAGCTCCGGGTAACATGACTGCTCCAACATTTTCGTTGTTGTTAATTTTCCTGGAGTACATTAAGAAATCATGTTAGATAAGTAAATAGTATTATTAACCAATTAAACCAAGTTACTAGTGGTTGTCTTGCATCTTGAAATCGCTCTTTCTGCCTTCATTAACTGAGACCACCATTATGTAAATAATATTTCTTTATGAGATTCCAGAACCCTTGGTAGATTAGCCGCCTGTCCCTGATCGGTATCTTGCCATTCAAGGAAATTGGTCAATGTTTCTTCGGCTTGATCCAAGTCGGTTCTAGCCTTTTCTACTTTCTCACTTATGGATGCCATTAAATCGCATAATGGTTCTGACTGGGTGATTTGCTGACACAAAAGCTTCATCTGATTTATCAATCCCTTATTTAATTGAAATGCCTCTGCTTTGAATTCAATTATCTGTGGGAGCTTCTTTGATTGCTCAAGTTGAGTTGATAATTGAGCGATCTGCTCATCTTTGGATTTCAACATTTGCTCATTTGATGCTTTTAGTTGTGCCAATGCCTCAGATAGCTCCTTTTGCTTTTGGACTGCACTATCGTCAATCCTCTGTTTTTCCTCCTGCAATTGTTTAGTCAATTGATTGTTTATTTGTTGTTGTACTACCAATTGTTGTTCTGCCTTTCGCTGCGCTTCTGATAATTGCGTTTGTAGAGAAAAGATATCCTGGTCTTTTGTCTTCAATAAACTGCTCACCTCTAATGCTTTGTCTATTGTTGCCGCCGAATAGGCTCTAGCATATTGCGATAGTTTTGTCAAATCATCAGAGGGGTCAAATTCCTCTTTCCAAAGCACATTGCCCGTCACTGTTTGTTATGGGAATAAAGAAGGTTGATCAGTCCTTCTCCTCTTCCTCTGGCGTTTCACTACAACTTTATGTCTTCTGCTATAGAAGACATCTGAGGGAGGAATCTCTTCAATCTGCAAAATGACTTAGCCGGAAGGATCCTTTGGGATTATTTCCACTTCTTTTGACTTGGGTGGGTCGTTGGTTTCACCTAAAACTTGCTTTGAATTCGCCTCCTGTGTATTGACCTCTTTTGATGTTTCGTCATCTTTAGAGCATTCAAGATTGTCGATAATTGAATTAAATTGCTGCCATTCCTGGAGCAATTTCGGATCAATCTGAGTATCCTCATTTACACTTAAACTGCTATGTTCTTGCTATTTCGCCTGGGTCTCTTCTTGTCTTTTTTCCTCCACTTCTTCTTGTCCCTTTGATGTAACAGGAAGTTCTTTAACAAGTCGCTGCTCAGGCTCGCTTGATTCTGTTGTTGGAGTCGTCGCTAACAGATCTAGAGGCAAAGTTTGCAACCTCTGCTCTCTAAGTCTGTTGAATTCAACTAGTCCTTCATCTTTGTATTCATTTATAGCGAGCGATTTAACTTGATACATTGACTTGGCCAATGAGAACAAGTCCTCAAATCTATCTTCTTTATGCTCGAACTTGGTCAATTTGGCCTGTTCGAGTGCATTATAGGTGACTTTGCATGGATCAAATCGCCTGCTCGGTAGAGTTGCAAGAGTTAATGAGTTTATTTTCTCAGCTTCTTTCTCTGCATGTTTGAAATCATGTAGAGTGTAGATAACACATCTCAAGGGAAAAGAGGGCCAGACCTGCTTCTTAGCTTTCTTTAGAGTTTGTGTAACCCCATCGGAGATGATCTGATAGGATATCTCCCTAGCCAGCAGTTTATCAGGTATGTATAGAGGGAGAACGTGGGGTTTGGCTTGACTGCCAAAAATTCTGATATAAGTGAACTTTTCCTCCCCAAACCAACTTCCTATGGATGTTAAATCAATCTCTGCTTGGTAGGAAATATTAGGGGCAAGCTTATTTAAAATAGAATGATGAATGGGCAACATGAAGCGGTTGCAGATTTGATATAAATGATGCTTGTAGTTGGTTTTCCACAACTTTTGATGGTATATGTGAATGGGTGTAGGGTCTTGCAACGTCCACCTCCATCCGAGCATAGGAAATTTAGAATTAAAACACAGGACATCTAATATATAGGCACTGTAGTAAAATGGGGGAATGAACCTTTCAGTGACGCAGGACTTGGATCTAAAATCAAGAACTATGGATGCTAACTTATCAGACAGTATATTTTCCCAATCCATTATTTCACCACTGCATGCTGCTTCCATCAAGGGAACCATTTCTATAGTAAAATTGGCGGAATCATGTAATCCCCACAACCTACACATCGTTATCCCAGCATAGCAATAAGGGGAGCATAGAGAATCGACCGAGTACTTACCCGAAGATTCGTGTTTGTGTTTTGCTGGATTTTGTCTCCAATCCCGAATGGGTTCGGATTTAGTCTCGTTCTCCACTCGGAATTTCTCGAGAAATGTTGTGTTATATTTCTTCTCTGGCACCGGTAAATGATACATTTGCCTTAAATCCTCAGCTTGAAAGGAACCAAACATTCTCCCATCTCTGGTGCTGAAGGTTCTGTCTGTAATTGGGATTTCCTGAATTTCCCATCTAACCACATCTGTATATGGGAGGATTTGTTCCCAAGCCGCTATCCGATGAAGAAAAGAGTTGGCTAAATCCTTTAGATTAGCCTCGGATTTGCGAGTGATGTCAACTGAGACTTGTACTACTGTCACCATTGGCCCTTCGGCTTCGATCAAATTATAGGTACCTTGCCAAGTGGTTCTGGCAAGTCCTAGGCATGTAGTATCCGATATTAATCCTTTCTTTTTAGCACCTGGATCAACGACGAGTTGCCATGTGGCTGGTGAAGCGGAAGCCATGGTAGTTTTCTTGGACTTCTTCCCCATTCTGCTTGAATTTGTTACTTCGAAAGAATTCTGCACAGGAATGATAATGAACGTAATATAGAAAATGATAGCGCAAATCGAATATGAGTGAGATATATATTGATAAATGCATGGCGAATGATTAACTTAAGGTGGCCTCGGATACAATCTGTAAAAAGATCTTAGGCTTACTGTTTCATTAAATGGCCGTTAAGACTTGTCAATCCTATAAATTCCCGTCAATTCGATTATTGGCCGAATGATTTATTTGAAGCGTGCCTTAGATGTTTTGGCGGTTAAGCGTGGATGAATGGCTCTTTGGAAGATAAGGCTTTAAATACGAATTAATCATAATAAACCCGCTTTAAGATTTTCTTTGAAATCTGCGCTTTTGGCTTTATCGCAATCGAGCATCGGGGAAATCGTAAATCATTACATTGGTTCCATTTGGAATCCCCGATCGCCTATAGCGATATCGCATCGTGTCGGGAGTACTGAGTGGGACACTTTTAAAAGTATGCATAGTTGATCGCCGATTGTCGATAGCGATATCGCATCGCATCGGAGCAGAAGGGAGTTTTATTGCGCCATCTCATTATCGCCGATATCCGATAGCCTATTTCGCATCGGAGAAAACCAATGGGTCCTTAAGTTGTGTTACCTTTGTCATTGCGATATGCGATCTTGCGATCGCTTTATTGCAATGATAAAAGATTAATCATTTATATATAATGCGTTTGATTGGTTTATTCAAGCAAAAGGTTTGGTAATGTTTTATTTTATTATTTCGGACCTTTTTGAATAAAACTAAGTTAATACCAATTAAAATTAAAAAGGGACCCATTTCACATTATAGTTTTGGGATGATGATGATATGAAATGGGGGGTTGTTGTAGGGCACAACAATTGGTGATTCGCTGGAAGAAACAGTTATCTCTGAAAAGTATGGAAATACTTAAACTTTTTCAAAATAGAAATTTCATCAAAGGGGAAAAATCCTAATATAACTAGGTATACTTGCATTCCAAACAAAATGAAACTCTCTTTGCTAATCCCCTCTCTTGTTTAAAATTAGATACATTCTAAATTTTAAATTGGCCTCTATTGGTTGATAATGATAAAACAGAAAACCTTTCCAAATCAGCTTTTAAAATTAACTCCTTTGTCATAGGTAGAGCCTCTGCTCCCAGCAAACGTTCATAGTTTCGACAGGGATACCTTTTAACCATGTCATTGTCCATTGTCCCATTCATCTCAGAGTATGATTAACATAATGAATTCAAAACATGTTTTTCACATTTTGCATTTCTTTTCTATTTTCTGTTATTTTGTAAGATAAAAATCCATTGTCCTGGTTTGGTGGCCAGCTGAGTGACAATGTCATTCACTGGTAGTAATCTAACCGAACAAGCTAGCTCGTGATGAGATCCCTTGTCTTATAATTAAAGCCATTACCCTGTTTTGGTATGCAGTATTGGTAATGTCGGCTAAACTATTTCCCTATGAACATGGTAAGCAGGCTTGTAATAAGACCTCTTATCTTTTAT
>APFE031197977.1:42710-92823 GCA_000404065.3 Pinus taeda
GTTTGGCAATTTCGGCATTTCCTTACATATTCATGAGCATCTCTAAACAGAGTGGGCCAATAATATCCAGCATGGATGACTTTGTGAGCTGTTGTATCATCTCTAAAGTGTCCTCCTGCCGGTCCATCATGTAATTCCTGCAAAACCTTTTGTGCCTCAGGTTTTTCTAGGCATCTCAATAAAATTGAATCATAATTTTTCCTAAAAAGAACATCATCAATGATTGTAAAATTTTTTGCTTTCAATCTTATGGCCCTTTTGCTTTTGTAAGACAGGTTAGGAGGTGCATATCCATTTTTCAAATAAAATATTAAATCAACATATTGTGATTCAGAGTCAGTGATACTTATCTGGTTTATCTCCTCGAATTGATTTGTATCACCTGATTCTAGAATGTTGGATGCTCCTGCCAACAACCTGCAAAAACCTTGGCCTCTAACAATCTTTGCTGGTTTAATTTCTAGGTCATATTCTTGAAGTGCTGTTACCCAGTTTGCCCTTTTTTCTCCCAATTCTCTTTGGATAAATAGTTGCCTTACTAAAGGGAAAGGAACTATAACTTTTGTATGGGCTTTTAAAAGGAAGGGTCTGTAATGTTTAACAGCTTTATATACAACAAAGGCTTGTTTTTCTACTTCAGAATAATTCAATTCAGCAACCTGAAGATTTGAACTATAGAATGAAATGGGTGCTTCCAAATTGTGATTGTTGATCTGTGTGAGTACTGCTGCATAGGACAAATCGGATGCGATAGTATACAATGTAAAATGATTAGAAAATTAGGGGTATTTAAAGCGGGGGCATTGATTATTGATTGTTTGATCAATTCAAACGCTTCCTTTTTTGCCGATCCCCATTTAAAGACTGAATTTTTCTTAATCATAGTTTGAAGTGGCAATATGATTTGAGGAAAGTCTGGAACGAATCCCTTAACAAAAAATATTTGGCCTAAAAATGACTGCATGGATTTCTTATTGTGAGGAAAAGGGATTTCAGAGATTTCTTTGATCCTTCCGGATCAATATAAATGCCATCTTTAGAAACAACAAAGCCTAGGAGCTTTCCTTGATCAGGAGTGAAAACAGATTTTTTAGGGTTAAGGGAAATACCGTATTTCTTGCAGCGTTGAAAGATTTGATTTAAATCATGCAAGTGATTGGATCTCTCTTTAGAAAATATAGTAATATCATCTAAGTAGATGACTACTGTTCTGTTAATCAACCCTTTAAAAGCGATATCCATCGCTCTTTGAAATGTGGCTCCTGCATTAATAAGTCTGAAAGGCATTTTCTGATACGCATACGTTCCCCATTTTGTTCTGAATGTGGTTTTGAGTCGGTCATCAGGGTGGACCAAAATTTGATTATATCTTGAAAAACCGTCCAAAAAGGACATTAACTCTGAGCCTGCCACTGATTGGAGTATCTGCTCCATAGTGGGTAATGAGAAGTTATCTTTTAAGCTCGCCTTATTTAAATTTCTGAAATCGATACAAATCCTTATGTCGCCATTTTTCTTTCTGACTGGCACCATATTGGAGACCCAGTTTGAGTGCCGAACGGGAAAAATAATCTTAGCTTTCAAGAGTTTATTGAGTTCCGATTTTATTTGACACTATAAGTTTGGATGTATTTTCCTCAGGTTTTGTTGAACTGTTTTCTGGTTGGGAAGCATCGGAATGGTATGCTGGATAATGGATGTATCATACGTTTTTAGATCGTCATATTTCCAAGAAAAAACATGTTTATTCTTGCGTAACAATCTAATGAATGCTTCCTTTTCTTCCACGAAAAGTCCTAATCCTAAATTAATGTTTTGAGGAGTTTGTTCAGTGCCAAGGTTTATCAATTCAAACTTTAAGGTAGAGCTCTAGAGTTTTGTATTGGTCACATGTTTAAACCTGTCTTTAATATCGTAAAGATCCTCAAGCTTCACCACAGGATTTGGGATTGAATTTTCCTCATGCTTATCCCGCATTTGAATATCATGTTGGTCTTCCTCAATGATTTGATTATCATAGGATTTTTCGGAGGTTAAAAAATGTAAAATGTCTTCATCGTGGTTGAATACTCTCCAATTAGTGAAATTGTCAGGAATTGATTGCCTAAAAAGAAATTCTACTGAAAATCTATCTGGGCTATAGTATTCTGAAGGGAGGAGCTTGGAAGCGACATTGGCTAGCAAGTCAGCTGCTAAATTTTGAGACATGGGAATGGAAGAAATATTGAATGCTAAAAAGTGGGAGGTGGGTTCTTGTACTAGCGATTGATAATGTTTGAGATGGTTCGAAAGGCAATGAATTGTATTCCTTACCTGCTTAACTATGATCTCAGAATCCCAAAACACTTTCAAGTATTGGACTTTGAGGCCAATCGCTTTATATAATCCTTGGACTAATGCTTCGTACTCAGCTGTATTATTTGTGCATTCAAACTCTAGCCTGCAGGACAACATTGTTTTTTCTCCTTGTGGGCTAACCAAAATACATCCTCCTCCTGATCCTTCACTAGACTTGGACCCATCGAAATATAAAGACCAAAATAAAGAATTATCTACAATCTTACTTACAAAATTCTCAGTAACATTAACACATTTAGACCTGTCAGTCTGTGAAAAGTTTTCTATTTGTGATGTGAAATTGTTTACCGAGAAAGGAGATGGCTGGGCAATATAATTGCCAAAAAATGATTCAGAAGAATAATTTCCTAAGATATTGTTGTTAAACGCAATTGGTTGATTTTCTTGTTCGAATTCTGTAACAGTGTGGGTCATGTGTTTCTCCCGATCGATCTTTATTTGATTCGGCTTACCCTTATAGGGGAGCCACATATGGGACCAATCGGTGGAAATATACCCATGGAGCTTTTCTGACCAATCCCTGCTTAAAATTAACCCATAGAACTCAGGTATATCGGCGATTAAGATATCAATCCTTTGGACCACTCGTGGATCCGCCGATAACCTGATTGTAACAGAGTTTATTTCCCCTAAAACTTGAACTTTAGTTCTATCTAACTGCACAATGTGAATTGAAGATTTCTGAGGTTCTATGTTCAGTTTAGAACAAACTGAAGCTAGCATTATATTGGATGATGCCCCAGAGTCAATTAAGCAGTTATGTAGATTTCGATTGTAAATTTCATATGTTAAGAGGAAAGGAGGAGTATGGGAATTTGATCTATCTCCAATTAGAATTGTATCAGCTGCCTCAACTCTACCAGAAGGTGGTTGTCTTGAATCACTTGCAGCTTTAGTACTGGGAAGAGGTGAAGAAGGAACTGCATTAAGTTCTTTGAGAAGTAATTTTTGCTGATGTTTTAATTTACTGAGTTCAAACATGGTGATGTTTTCCTTAGTTTTCTTCATATCATCAACAATATCATAGTCCATTGAATCAGATACTACCAACGTCTTAGATGATGAAGGTATATTGGAGGATGATGGTTGATTTTGAGATACTGTTGCGGCTGGCTTCCTTGTGGGTACCTTTTCCTTTGTAGTATTGGTACCAGCACTTCTTTTCTTTGGATTGGCCTGAACAGGTTCAGGAGTAGCTTTACTCCTTGTAGTCATGGGAAAGGCTTCTTGCTCAGCTTCAGTGTCGGAATTAGGGAGTATAAAGTCCCACATTCCATGGCATTCAACAACTTCCTCTTCTTCTAATTCATCGGATGGTGTAATTGTTTCTTCTTCTTCTTCTTCCTCGGGATCCGAATCTGCATAGGATCTGACATTTGGAGGCTTGGACTCAGGTTTTTTGAAATTCCTATAAGGTTTCTTTGTTGAGGACTCTGCTACTTGCTTCTTAATCTCAACCATTTCATTTGACATGGTTTTGAGGAATTTTTGAAGGCCCTCCATGTCGTATGGATCCTTAGTGATCTTTTTCTTTGAATCATCCTTGAAATATACTTTTTTGGATTTTCATTCCTCTAGAGCAGTTTTCTTTTCCAAAGCGATTACACTTTTTTCGACAGTGAGGGATTCTTTCATGTTTTCAGCCAATGTAGGTTGTTTAGCCCTATCTACAAAAATGGCTATGTTTGAGGGTAAGGCTGTAATATACCATTCGCTTCTAACTTGTTCGCTTGGTTAATCATCGGTAGGGATTTTGTTCAAGAGTTTGTTAAATCGGGAGTTAAACTCCTTAATTGGTTCTCTTGACTCGATCCTTAGATTGGAAAGGTCATTGATGAGTGTAGCCAAGGATCTATCATCGCCGTATTTGGTAAGAAACTATTCCTGAAAGATATTCCAACTGGTGATGGATCCAGTGGGCAAGGAAAAATACCAAGACCCTGCTGATCCTTGTAATGTATAGGGGAACAATCTAACTACAACATCTTCTTCTGTTACCCCCTTCAGATTGACTGACAGCATAAAATTATTTATGTGTTCTTCGGCTGACGTTCCAGCATCTGGATTGAACTTTGGTAACCATTTCTCAGTATAATCGGGTAATGGATGTAAAGGCGCAGGCATGGTGACTGCACCAGGACTTCTCCATGGTCTTTGAGCCATTTTGGGAGTACCAGCGATTGCCTGTGGTGTTCCAGGTGCTTGGGGAGGAGGTGGAAATCAAGACTGAAAGGATTGTGATGTTGGACGTGAAGTCCCTTGGTGAAAAACAATATGTAATGGTGAAGTGGGTGTTTGACTTCGCACAGGTGATGATGAAATGCAAGATGATGGAGAAAAGGTTTCACTACCAGAACCTTCAGTGCTCTTTTTAATCCTTTTCCTTTCGGGAAAAGGAAACTCAGGTGGTTCAATACCTAGTCTTTCGCGTTGAAGTCTGGTAAGGTGAGGAGGTAAGTGGAATTGCAAAGTCTAACTGCCTTGTGATACTTCAGATCTAGGAGGTGAAATCGAGAAGCCTTGAAGTTTCTAGATGATAGATTGAACTTCAGGGGACTCCAGACTTAATTGTTCTGAAGTATGATGAGGTTGAGCAGTAGTTGATCCTTCCTCTTCTCGTCTGGATACTGATGATTCAGAGTGCAAACGAGAGGTCCGAGGAGAGGTGGAGGGTGATTTACTCTGTGAATGGTCTGTAGGTTTTGGCTTACACGCCATTCATAGCAGATGGCCCTCCTTCTAGTGCCAGAAATGTTGATGCCTCGAAAATCGTTGTATCAATATTGGGGGATAACCACCTGGTCCGGACCTTAATACAGCTCCTTTTCCGTTTGGGATGGTCGCTCTAACTAGATATAATGGGACCAGTTTCCTAATAATGAATAAAAGGGGTGGATGAGTGATAGGTTCCCTGATCTAATGATAGGCGAATAACTTAATCTATCAACAAAATAAGAGAACTAATACTAATCTCGGGAACAATTATTCTTTGGAAATGCAGCGTTTGATGATGTTTGTCTACTGACAGGCATATAGATGACTCTATCAAATAAACATAGATATTTATTCATTCAAATATTACTTCATCTAAATAGTTAAACAAAGTGATTAACACAAGATTGTTGCACTTATCATTTATATCATCGATACATACATGATTGGAAGAAAAGCATACTATAAACAACCAATAGTGGAATGAGTAAAGAATGCTATTAAAACACACACATATATATATATATGCGATAATATCAAGAGCGATCAAATGACAATTCATATAAAAAGAATAAGTCCAGACATAGATAATAGTACCATATGAGCTGTTAATCAATCCCAATATCAATCGCTATTTGAAATTCTTCCTTCAACGCAAAAATGCTTTCAAACAAAGACAGTGGTGCACATTTGTATAAAAGCTTCCTCATCAAAATCAGAATGATTGGTCCAGTTTCATAAAAGAATATCCCTGAAGTACAATAGTGCAACTTCAGGGTTTAAGTCATATACAAAACTTTACAACCCTTTCTAAATGCATGAAAGGGTCTATAAATAATACACTAAACTAAAAATCTATGAACCAAAATCCTACTTAATTGGTATCAATTAATGATAACTATCTCCTTGGCAGCGATCATCACTCAGGCTGTTTGCCTTTAAACCTGAGCTGGCTTATCGCAAGCATTGGCTCCACTTCGGGTGGTCTGTTGAGGCGAGAACTGAGTTGGGTAGCATAGGTGGCATCCTGCATATCGGGGATAATATACCCGATCGCATCTGTAAGGCATTTGAGAGCGGCTCTCTGGCTGTGCGGCTTCACTAAAAAGGACCAATAGGCATCCCATGTCAAACTGTTAATTCCTGTGATTAACCTTCCATTTTTCTCCAGCTCCGGGTAACATGACTGCTCCAACATTTTCGTTGCTGTTAATTTTCCTGGAGTACATTGAGAAATCATGTTAGATAAGTAAAGAGTATTATTAACCAATTCAACCAAATTACTAGTGGTTGTCTTGCATCTTGAAATCGCTCTTTCTGCCTTCATTAACTGAGACTGCCATTCTGTAAATAATATTTCTTTATGCGATTCCAGAATCCTTGGTAGATTAGCCGCCTGTCCCTGATCGGTATCTTGCCATTCAAGGAAATTGGTCAATGTTTCTTCGGCTTGATCCAAGTTGGTTCTAGCCTTTTCTACTTTCTCACTTATGGATACTGTTAAATCGCATAATGGTTCTGCCTGGGTGATTTGCTGACACAAAAGCTTCATCTGATTTATCAATCCCTTGTTTAATTGAAATGCCTTTGCTTTGAATTCATTTATCTGTGGGAGCTTCTTTGATTGCTCAAGTTGAGCTGATAATTGAGCGATCTGATCATCTTTGGATTTCAGCATTTGCTCATTTGATGCTTTTAGTTGCGCCAATGCCTCAGATAGCTCCTTTTGCTTTTGGACTGCACTATCTTCAATCCTTTGTTTTTCCTCCTGCAATTGTTTAGTCAATTGATTTTTTATTTGTTGTTGTACTACCAATTGTTGTTCTGCCTGCTCTGCCTTTTGTCACGCTTCCAATAATTGCGTTTGTAGAGAAAAGATATCCTGGTCTTTTGTCTTCAATAAACTACTCACCTCTAATGTTTTGTCTATTGTCGCCGCCGAATAGGTTCCAGCATATTGCGATAGTTTTGTCAAATCATCAGAGGGGTCAAATATCTCTTTCCAAAGCACATTGCCCATCATTGTTTGTTCTGGGAATAAATAAGGTTGATCAGTCCTTCTCCTCTTCCTCTGTCGTTTCACTACAGCTTTATGTCTTGGGCTATAGAAGACATCTAAGGGAGGAATCTCTTCAATCTACAAAATGACTTCGCCAGAAGGATCCTTTGGGATTATTTCCACTTCTTTTGACTTGGGTGGGTCGTTGGTTTCACCTGAAACTTGCTTTGAAGTCGCCTCCTGTGTACTAACCTCTTTTGATGTTTTGTCATCTTTAGAGCATTCAAGATTGTCGATAATTGAATTAAATTGCTGCCATTCCTGGAGCAATTTCGGATCAATCTGAGTATCCTCATTTACACTTAAACTACTCTATTCTTGTTGTTTCGCCTGGGTCTCTTCTTGTCTTTTTTCATGCACTTCTTCCCGTCCCTTTGATGTAACAGGAAGTTCTTTAACAAGTCGCTGCTCAGGCTCGCTTGATTCTATTGTTGGAGTCGTCGCTAACAGATCTAGAGGCAGAGTTTGAAACTGTGGATAATCCGGAACATGAAGCTACAAAAAATCCCCACAGAGGCTTGAAAACCAACATAATCATTTATATATAATGCCTTTGATTGGTTTATTCAAAAAAAAGGTTTGGTAATGTTTTATTTTATTATTTCGGACCTTTTTGAATAAAACTAAGTTGATACCAATTAAAATTAAAAAGGGGCCCATTTCACAATATAGTTTTGGGATAATGATGACATGAAATGGGGGGTTGTTGTAGGGCACAACAGTAACATGCCTCAGTCACTTAAACAAAACCAAAAATTCAAAGTACCTCTTTCTTTCTTAAATTATGTATTTAATCGATATAGGGAAATTTAACACCATAATGCTTTACAACAAATTAACCAAGCTTTGTCTCTTATCAATTAAAATGTGCCACATGAGCATAAGAGTTTTAATTCAGAGCCTATGGGTTACTGACATCTTGGACAATGTATTTCCTTACCCATTCAGGTAATTAACTGTGCTATTAGTCTAAGGTTGAGGTAAATATCCCCATCCTCCTTAATTAGAACCATACAGGTTAGGGAAAGCGATACTTCCCTTAGGTATGGTTATTATGGAGTGCATTACACACAAACTATACCCTATGTTACTAACCTAACTCTTCTCCCTAGGTTCTAACTAAGAAATGAGATGTATTGCAACCATGGTACCACACCATAGCGCCAAACTTTAATGTGAACCCATACGATCAGCACCATTTTTCCTTGGGATTCTAGCTACCCTCTCATACATTTCCATGTTGGCCATTGTCACATGTAGATCACGTGACCATAGTGGAAGCATTCAGATTGATGGTGATCTATGGATGGTGGAGATGAAAGGTTGGACACCAACGGCTCAGATCAACTCTTCTAACCCAAAATCATTGGTAATTGTACCCTCTAGATCATTTCACTCATTTTCGTTGTTGGCGATTCCTCCTAGAAGATATGGTACATCTCCTTTGGCTACTCCTCAACACCTGGCCCTCGACGTTAGCATAGATTCCATGTTATTCTATGGCAACAACACTTCTCCAGGTATATGTATTCATCGTGATGGTTTTAGTGTTTGGTGGTTTTTTTTTTTTTGTGAACCCCTTATCACTTTTTATACTTGTCACTTTCCTGTTGTAGGATCTTCTCAAAACACCAACAGGTTTTTTCTTTCATCTCGAAGAGAAAAACACAACTCAAAAAATGAGCTCCATCATGATGTTTCTAAGGTGGAGTTATTTAATTTCAGCTTCAATTTCCTTTGCATCCACTCTTTTATTTTTTTTCCTTTCATGGGTTTAGTTTCTTTAAGTGTTAACACATTGGCATCTCCTGCAGGGAACATAGGAACCACTAGGGTTAATGACATGGGTTCTTGGTTTCCAGGTTACCCCCTTTCTTTTTGACTGTGTTTCTCTACTTTACCAAGTATGTCATTCATGACTTTGACTGCTGGGAAAAAAAGATATTTTATTTTTGGTTCACTCCTTGGTTTACAATGACTCAGTGTTAATATTTATTGAGAGGTTCCATTCCTAATTTCCTCCATAGATAATTTTCTTTATCCATTACTAAGTTTGGGAATAGAGAGAGTACTGGTGAATTTGTTCTACTCGCTCAACTCCTGCACCCTCACTTATTTATTTGTGGGAGAACTATGCCCCATGAATGATAAAGTCTTTTTGATGAATTTGTTTTGGTTTCTCCAAAGCTAAATTTCCCCCTTTACACCTATTTGGTGTCTCTCTTTTCGTAAATTTTTCCCCTGATAAGTTATTATTATTCACTCAGCAATTGTTTCTTTTATTCACAAAATTAAGTCATGCTTCAAGTAGCATTTCACCACTCTCCAACATAGCTAGTAAATTTGAAATAAAAGGGTAGCCATCCTGTTGCATGTGAAAGTAGGGTTAATCTCCCTTCTCTGGTCATTTACCACAGCACACTTAGAGCGTCTTCCCCCTTATTGCATACAATGAATTTATAGGTTTCTATGTGTGTTTTTTTTTGTTTTCAAAGCTTCCTGCAGTTAAGGTAAATTTTGTTGTAAGGGATTCTATTGTTGTGTCCTAGATTTTCTTTGATTCTAGTTAAATTCTAGAGGTCTTTTTCTCTACTCAGCCCTCATTCATTCACATCTATTTTTACATGGTTGCACAGGTGAATTCTCTGGTTTGAGCTCGTTTAACTTCTAGTTTATCTGCTAAGATAAATGCTTCTAGTGTCTTCCTCTTGGATGAATTCCCAGTTCTGGGTTTAGTTCTTTTATCAGGCATGGGGTGTCATTCTGTTTTCCTCTTAGATTTCTACTCAGGCTAATCTGAGCATGATTAGATGATATATCCAGTGTCTAGTGTACTTTTTTTTCCCTAAAGATGTTGGGGTTAGATTGATTCATTATTGGATGGGTACGACTATGACAATTCTAGTGTATCATTATGTACGAGATAAATATTTTGGCTAACGGTCACTGGTTTGTTTCCTTCTCTTTTCATTCAATGAAAGATATGTAAATGTATATAAATGCTCTATCAGTTCGAGGGGTATTTACATTTTGACATGACTGTCTAAGATTGTTTATATCCATGGCACCTAGATTTTATGGTAATAGAACATGCAATACACAGTTTGAATTATGAATGCTACTTCAATTTTTTTGTTGCTCATTATATGTTCAGTTTCGATTTTTGTTACTTAATACATGTGTTGTCTCAAAGCATTTGTGCCAAGCTTAAAATTTATATATATTTTCTCAAGTTCAATGAGCTCTCTTAATAAGACAATGTATATGATATAATAGCTCCCTTATTTCAACCAAATTGAAATGAATTCTTTGTACTTCTGAATCAACTACTAAATGTTTTTACTTAAGAGTTCCATCTATGTCATGCAAGCTCCAGTTCTAGTTTTGTCTCTTTCTTAAGGAATTTGTAAAACATACATTTATTGATCTCAATGTAGTGATAGCATACACATGAATTTTCTAAATATTCTCATGTTCATTTTAATTCGAGAATTACGATGCTTCATTTATTCCTAGTTTCACCCTCTAGATTCCACCTTGAAATCTCTCAGTAGTGACAGACTGCTTTATAATATAATATATATTATATTATATATATATATATATATATATTAAATACATTAGCTCGCTTTTATCTTTGTAAAGGTTAGTCGACATTTAGCGTAGGTGCTCAGGTGTATTTTCCAACTTCAATACTTGGCATAAACTCATATATTCTACTATATAAATCGAAATTTCTCCATGACATTAGATTATAGTTGAAGGTTGTGTATCCTACAGACTTTCTATAACCCCTAAATGTTATGCTACTCATATAAATTTCCATGCCTAATTTAACATAAGCATGTTCCCTTTATCTATCAGTCCATACTCAAGTGACTTACATAAGTGATTAGATTGATTCTATCACATCTGCAACCAAGTTATATTTTTTCTTTTTTGATCATAAAAAATGAGTTATTCTCCACTCACAGCAAAATTTCTAACCTGTAACTTTCAGTTAACAATTTAGACTGTCCTCAATTAATTTTGAATATTATATGGTGCACATTCACAGATCCACAAACTATTATGTGATACAAATATTCCAGTAAAAGAACACAAAATTCATTCACATTTATAGATCTAACCAGTAAATTGAAGTCGTGTTCACTACAAAATATGCACTGGAGTAAGACACTGACCACCCAACCTCAAAATTCCCTCCAATTCCGCCCAAGCCAAGATTGTTTTTTCCAGAGAATCAACAACCCCATTGATTCCTTCCATGGGTAGTTTGTACCCGTATTCATGATATTGTTTCCTCTTCAGTGGTGTCCCTCTTTTGTGGGCTTTATTGCTCACTTTCCTAGGCTTTCATCTTTAAAGCCCGACTTTTTCTCCTACGATGCTTTAAGTGCAACCAACTTAGTATCTTCCTTCACTAAGCACTTTTAAGGGACTTTCCTCTCCCATCCCTTAGTATTATCTAGAATATTTCTAGAATCATTTTCATGGAGAATTTATCTAATCTCATTTACCAAAGAGATTTTTGTTTTCTGGATTTGGTAACCAATCTCATTCTCGAGTGTCTCCTCTGAGTACTTAGGTTTCATTCATTTTTTTATTAATAAAGAAAATACTATTTAAAACAATTTATCCAAAGTATCTTCATGTCTTTTCTGTCATTCTTATTAACACATATAACTAAAAAAAACATTACATAATAGAGGGATATTACAATAGTGACCTAATTAAATAAATTTGTGCAGAAAGTGCAACTATTACAAATTAGTTTAAGCAGTGTAAAATAATACATCATATTAAATTCCCTCTGAAAGAAAGCTCCACATTGTGAGAAGATATATTTTTGTTTTAACATGCTTCCATAGTATTAATAATCTAATCGTCATGTATAACTGGATGAAGAAGGGTTAGTAGACCACTTCAAGGAAGCGAAGGAGGTACACTTAAATTATATCTTTAGATAAAGAGACAACCTGATTAAAATATGGAAAGGGTCTAGGGCCTATAACAAAGAGAACAATGAATGAAAAGGGTGGAGTTACCTCTATCTTTTTCTCTAACTATAACTCGCGCATCTTCTTTTTCTGAGGTAATGTTAACTCTTGTGTTGATGGAATCCAGTGTGGGAGGAGCTTCTTTTTTATTATGCATGTTATGGTTCTGCCAACTTTTACCCTTTGTGACTTGATTACAACATTCCTATGATTGGTTTTAGGAGATAAATGTTTGTATAACAGTATCGTAGAAGTCTTCTTAAATTAATTAAAGTATCTTATTTTATCTTATCTTGAAAAGGAGAACATGATGCAACTTTTTCTTTGTAGAAATCCATTCATTTACTTCAAATCCATCTGAAAGAGAATGATTGTAGAGGAATTAAAAAAAAAAGCACATACAAAATAGATGTTAATCTCAAATTTTACGAAAACATGGGAAATATTACATTGTAAAACTGCAAGTTCGATTAACTTGCCTTGCAACACCGTGTAATATAAATGCACTACAACAAAACCCTGTGATTAGCATCACTTTTTACTTCCTTTTTTGTGTCTAGAGCCCAATTTTGGTGCTATTTGTCTCCATTTATCAAATATGGTGCAAAACATGATGCAAAGTTTTCACTGAGTTTTGCACCAACTCTTACACCAAGTTTAGCACTATGTATTGTAATAGGTTTTTCACTAGATTTTACACCAGGTTTTATGTCAGGTTTTATGCCATCCTTTGCACCATGTTTTGCATCAAGTTTGGCACCTAATTTTATCTCACCAACTTTTGCATCCTCTATTTCATCCACTTTTTGCACCTACACTTGCATCAACTTTTGCATCATCTCTTGCATCCTCTTTTGTATCATTTTTTAAATCTATTTTTGCATCATTTTTTTCATCCCCTTTGTGCCAAGTTTGGAATCGAGGTTTGTGTCTAGTTTTGCATCTAATTTTTCATCTACTTTTGTTGCATCCACTTTTACATATTTTTTTGCATCCATATTTATATCCTCTTTTTCATATGTTATTGTGTCCCTGATTGCATCCAATTTTCTTGTGCCATAGTTTGCACCTAGTTTCGCACCTCCCTTTGCACCCATTTTTCCTTCTAAAGTTTCATCCATGATTGCATCCTCATATACATCTAGGTTTTCATCGAATTTTACATCTATTTTTGTATCCCTTTTTGTATCCACTTTTGCGTCAAGATTTGCATCGGGTTTTGTGTCTCATATTGCATCTACTATTGTATCGAATTTTGTTGCATCAATTTTTTCATCCTATTTTTCATCCATTGTTGCACCCATGTTTACGTCCACTTTTGCATCCATTCTTGCATCTTATTTTGCATCTTCATTTGCTTCTATTTTGCATCTATCATTACATCCAGTTTTGTTGTGACACAATTTGTGCCATGTTTTGTACTTACTATTGTACCCACATTTGCTTCCAATTTTTCATATATCTTCACATCCTCTTTTGCATCAAATATTGTATCTATTTTTGCACCCACTTTTGTGTTGGGTTTTGCATCTCATTTTGTATATTGTTTTGCATCTACTTCCATTGCACCATATTTTGCATCCAATTTTGTTTCTCCTGTTGCACCCATGTTTGCATCCACTTTTACATCCCTTATTGCATATTGTCTTGCATCTAAGTTTGCATTTTTTTGTGTCTGTTATTACATCCACTTTGGTTGTGCCACAATTTGCATCTATCGTTGCAACCCACATTTTCTTCCACTTTTGCATCCACATTTGCATCCTCTTTTGTGTCCAAGTTTGCATCAAATATTGTTTATGTTTTTTGCTTCCCATTTTGCATCTACTTTTACATCCACTTCTGATGCGTTCAATTTTGCAACTAATTTTGTTTCCACTATTGCACCCATGTTTGGTCCATGTTTACATCCCTTTTAGCATCCAAGTTTTCCTCCTTTTTTCATCCAAGTTTGTGTCCTTTTTTGTGTTTTCTTTTGTATCCACATTTGTTTCACCACAATTCATGCTAATTTTTATGCCTACTATTGCACCCATGTTTTCTTCAACTTTTTCATCCATGTTTGCATCCTATTTTGTGTCCAAGTTTGCATCAACTATTGCATCTACTTTTTCATCCACTTTTGTGTCAATATTTCTGTCTTGTTTTTCATCAACTTATGTTGTGTCCACTCTTCATCCAATTTTACATCTATTGTTGGCCCCATTTTTTTGTTCACTTTTGCATCCCTCTTCCAACACTTATCATATTTTTTGCATTGATTATATTTCTTATCGCATTGACAATTATGAACAACTAATAAAAATGTAAATAATTATGAGGATGATGATAATGAAGATGATGGCGATGACGTGAATTGTGATTACTATGATGATGACAATGATGATAAAGATGATGGGGGTTACAATGACAATGATGATGACGATGCTAATGACTTTGGCCAATATTCCCAATTTTTAAATGTTGTCATGGTCATAATCATAATAATTATTTTTGGCATCCTATTCCAAGTCATCATCATTTGATCATCATTATCATTATTTTCATCTTGGTCATCATCAACAACAATAATGGAATTAATGATGATTATGATGTTCATGATGAAGATGACAACAATGATGATAGAAATTGCATTGATTATGATGATGGGGATGATGAAAAATTATAATTACGATGATAATGGTACTGATGATGATGATCATCGATCATCTCTCAAAAATAAAGTTGTTATTTCTCTTGCATATATCATGTGTCCTAAAAACCCTTTTCGAGCACTTGTAACATTTTTTGGGTGGATGATATTTCTTATGACACCTATAATTATGAACAATTGATGACAATGTACATAATCATGATGATGATGATGACATGAATGGTGATTATTACGATAATACAATGATAAAAATAATGATGGCAATGATGATCGTGATGATGATGATAATGAAGATAATGGCACTCCCTCTAAACTAGGGAGGTATTGATAATGAGACAAAAAAGTACTCTCAAGTTGAAATATTCATATAAGAGGGGATTTGGATTGATAAGCATCCATGATGATTTACATCATCATATCCAACATTGTCAAAATAGCAGGGCCTTGACTAACAAGTTCTATCTCTCCATTAGATTAGAGCACAATGTTGGGAGGTATAAATTTGGACACCACTGCCTCTCTAGGCACTTACCCCAGTAGGATGTTCACCAAGTATGTCCTCACATGATCATTTCCTAATCCATTGTCATAATATTTGACACCGGGAAATGTCCATCCTCGTGACTATTCTTATATTGGATTAATGTACTTGACTTATGGTGGTTAGTCCTAATCAAAGTACAAATTCTCAAAGAATATTGGTCCCATATGTTTATCCAATACACTATTCTCCCTAATGGTTTCTTTACTAGGCTTACAATGGTTAGTCCTGGCCATAGTACATGATACATAAATAATATGGTGTCCACTGTCACTCCCTCTCAACTAGGGAGGAAACATCCAAAAGCATATGATTTTCTCAAGAATACCCATCACTTTCATAGAGAATAACATTATTAATTTGTTTTCATTGTATGATGCCTTTATGATTAAGAATTCATAGATTTGTGGCAAAATATTTCCCCTTTTGTCATTTGTGATGGAATAAAATCAAAAAGCCAAAGCCAAAATCATTAAAGATACACTATAATGATTTATCTAAGTCTAAAATCTAATATTGAAGTGAAAATTCATGTAAATTTTATATCTATGAGTTGTGACAAACTTATGAAAACTTTATTCCCTAAGTCCTATATATAAGAAAAATCAAAAGAAAGAAAACTAAGGCCCAATGAATGGTAACTCATATATTCACTTCCTCTTTGGAAAACATATGATATATACACTCTTAGTCACACTTGATCACATGTTTGTGATAGTTAAATCATGAAGTCTTGTTCTCCCCTTGCATTTTCACTTCATCATTTAAGCGCCTAAGAGGATCTACGAAATTTTTGTTCCCTAAGGGTTTCATGTATAGTCTTGGTTTACTTATGTCATACTACAGTCAATTTATGTGACAAAGTGAAATACTTAAGTTTATGGAGTTATTAGAATAATGTATTAAGTTAGTCACCACACACACATGTATTACATCTTATTGATCCACATGTGTGGGTTGGATACTCATTGCTTGTGAACTTTAATGGGGACTACTTTAGGGCTTTGATGGTATAGCTTACAAAATCTCTTGGTAAACATTGTGATTCATCCTTTCTTTTCCTCGAGACACTTGATAATATTGAAGTCACTCCTAATAATCCATGGAGATGGGGAGTATAAATTACTTGTGCTGGAAATAGAATTGATAAATACAGGTTTTCCATTTGCGATATTGGATTCATAGACATTGGATACATGGTAGTAGTTCTCGATGACAATTAACTAAGGTTGTATTTGTCATAATGCAAAAAGAGGTAAACATATTGGTAACCTTGATGTCATGATCATTCCACCATTCCACCTAAGTATATCTAAGCATCAAACGCTACTACTTCGCAATTCCTACCCCATTTGCTAATTATATGAGGTAGAACTGTTGGGCATGGGATCCCCCACAGCAGGTTTTGGGGCTTAAAGCCCAAGTTTTGGTCAAATATCGTGTAGAACTCTGTGAATTATGGGCATGGAGCGTGAACTGTATAATCGAGTTGTAGGGTTGTCCGCCCTAAGAGTTGTAATTTAATGTAAAGATGTGTTGGCCTGCTCTAAGTGTAAAGGAAGCTTAGTAGAGAAGAGATAGAATAACGAAGTTATGGTTAGAGCATAGAGTGGAACCTAAAGTGTATTGGGTCATAGTAGTAGGAAGAGGCTTTGCAGCTAAGTGCGCAGAGGCCTAGTAGAGTCTGCAGCTGAGTGCATGGACACTTGTAGCTAAGTGCGCAGGGAGGAGTCGGGTCTGTAATTAGAATTGGCAATTAATGAAGAGAAGTTTATTTTGTTCATCTATTCTTGAATCTATATTTTGATGTTATACATTACTGTTACTCTATTTATTTACTGTGTGCACTTGATGAATACTCATATAAATGCTTATATGTGAGTTTAATCTAAGTAGTCAGCTAACAGAGATTAATTAAGAAAGACTTGGGTAAATAACATAGGTCGCGATGTGGCTAGAACTACGCGATGACGATATCACATGGCACGGGGTGCCCACAATGCGCATAGCATAGTGAGTGCAAAGGTTGGACCGCGTACCAATCACCACATATCAGACATCCCCAGGGTGTGGAAACCTAGTTCTAGCACCCTCCCATACTACTTCGGGTGAGACCTCAGTCCACGCTCCATGGACTATTGCCAAAAGGGCCAGTAGTACCAGGATTTGCTTGGCTAAATCACTTCCGAACCTGAGTCAGGCCCCACTAAGCCAAGAAATTGTTCCATTGTCGGGACTGGGGTCTACATAAGGGATGTCTGATGTCGTGCCACTAGAACCCAACAAAGAAGGGAATTGAAGAGTGGTTGGACAAGAAGATTCACGAGTTCGCGACACAAGAAAATAGAAATCCGCGAGTATCTAAGGAACACTGGTTGGATCGCTACTTGTAAACTAAAATCCATAAGATTTTCTTTGCATATTTTCTGTCGAAGCTGTATGAGTGGATCGCGAAGTTAGCAGATAGCCAAAGAATGTGTAGGCTTGACCAACCGATAGTGTGGACTCTATAGCTAGTGTGCATACTAGAAGCCTCACACGATAAGATAGTGCTAGATGTGGACCACTAGCTCAACCAAATAATAGGTGGATTTATTACTAAGTTCGTGGTGGACATGACTATTAGTTACAGTGAGGCAGAGTGAAGTTTTCTCAAGGGACCATGAGGTAAGTATATTAAATCTTTGAACACCTCGATTAAGATGCTATTATGTGAAAAGTGGGTTATGTGAATAAATTAATGTTTGGGACCATGCGGAGCGGAAAGAGATACAGAAGCGAAAGTAATGAAGAATTAGAAAATAGTCCCTTAATTTCACCCTCGTAGGAGAGCGAGGATGAGCTCGCGAAGGTTTCTCTAAGAAGCGCGATTAGTTTGATAAGGTAGCGAATTCCACAATTACCACCTCCACCCACACCACTAGCCATTCCACCTCCACCACCTCCACAATTCAGCATGGCGAGCGTGATCAAACTACCAGTATTCAGAGGAGCAGGGAATGAGGATCCGAACCAATTCTAGTTCATGGTAAGAGCAGTATGGGAAGCACAAGGCATCACGGATGACAATATTAAGAAGGCTACATTGGTGATCACACTGTAGGATCATGCATTAACATGGTATATCAAACATTCTAACGACCACCCAAATGCAGGGATAGCAGAGATCCAGAATGTACTGAACAGGGAATTTAGCAGACCAAAGTCAGAAACACAATAAATCGCTGGGTTTAAAGAGATCGCGATGCTCTCGGGTGAGACTTCCTAAGATCTGGATCAACGGATAAAGAGTACGATCCGCGAAGCCAATATGACATTGACAGATGCCCAACAACGCGCATTGTTTGTAGCATCTCTAGCACCACACTTGAGGACAACGTTGTCACAACAGAAACTTTCTACCCAGGCCGAAGCATTGGAAATGGAAATAAGATTACATGAGACCCTAATACAAGACCCCGGGTTGGGAGTTCAACAAAATCCATGTGCAACTACAGAATCTATGTTTGGAAATGCAAATCTTGAAGCAAGATAGGGCACCGCGGCGAGAGGCGTGCGAGGAAGTATGGTGCGTAAAATGTAAAGGCTAGGGCCATGACAAGGATCACTGTCTAGTGTTCACGAACTTCTTGGCAGGAGGGGGGCCAATGCCACTACAACCAGAGGTGTAGGAAGGGCTGAGTACGACACCTGCTTTATGGTGCGTGATCTGTCAGATAGGGGGAAACACATGACAGACAATTGTCATTTGCTGCAGAAATATACATAGACACCCCAACAATTGTTTTGTAATTTCTGTAGGTCGGTAGGCCACGATGAGTGCACTTGCCACAGATACAATCTAATGATGGACTGGACCTCAGCCTATAGGATGCAAATCGAAACGCAAGCCCTCGACCTAGATGCAGGGATGGCGCACGCTGGATTTCAGGGGCGAGGTCGAGGACGAGGTGGAATGGGACTAGGAAGGGGCCACGGACAGTTAATTTGTTACAATTGCGGAGGACCAAGGCACTATGTCCATGATTGTACCAACTTGAAGAGATATCCTATATGTATTGTGCTCAGTTTGATCATGAAGCAATAGACTATCCTAGGTTTATCACAAATATGTGAGAAAAAGGGGTATTCTAGTCTCCTATGACTTAGAATATACAAATGATGAGGTCTAAGCCACGCGAAGAGGACCTGAATGTAAACATGATGCTGAAAAGTGGCACAACCATGGGAGAATACAGGGAAGTAGCCAGAGGAAAGTACATGGGTTTTCAAGGCTCCTACAAAGGAACCCGAGTTTGACCTAGAACGCGTAAAGGAGACATTCATGGAAGATAAGAAGAGCTTCACAGAGGCCTCCACTTCAGGTAGTAAGGATCAACCAGAGCTAGAAATGGATCCTTCAATGCCTACTACCTTTCTAGAGACACGCATGAAACTGTTGCGCGACAACAAGGTGGTTAAAGGACTACAAGAATTGATCACCAAGTGCGCGTGGTCAGGAGAACCGTGCGTAGTCAGGAAATTTGGGAAGCATGCATTGCACACTAGAAGGGAAATGAGGTTGACTGCACAGATTGGGGAATATGAAATGGATCAGGTAATCCTAGATCTGGGGTCGGATGCAAATGTATTACCAAAGCAAACATGGGAATGCCAGGCCTGCGTTACAGTGGTCCCCTATTCAATTACGAATGGTGAACCAACAGAATATTTTTCCCATGGGAAGGTTGCAAGGGGTGACAGTTGATATTGAAGGGGCAAGTGTGCATGCGAATTTTGAAGTAATAGAGATTGTCAATGATAGCAATCCCTATCCCGTTGTTAGGAATAGACTAGGCCACTGATTTGAACAATGTCATCAACTTGAAGAAGCGCAAAATGATCTTCGAGAAAAAGTCACTACGCATAGTAGTCCCACTTGACCCAGCTGAAGGAGCGTGCTACACTGAACCAGTACGTGATGATGATAGTGATGATGATCTTGATTATATTTGCAAGATAACTACATGAGACTAGGATTGGGTGAGTCCGACTGCATATGGGAGGATTTCGTGGGAGCACAAAATCTCCTACACTTCGAATTCAGACAAAGAAGTAAAGCGCTGGTAGAATCATTTGCACGAAGTGACAACGCTAAATTGCAACACTATGCTTCATGACAACAGAAGCAAGAGTGCTTCCAACATATGATGGATTAACAGCAGTGGATGAATTCCTGAGCAAGTTCAAAAGAACAGTACTGAAACAATAGTGGTTCGATGTGTTGAAATGGGCACTGTGCGCAACACCTGCACGATGGTGGGGTACACATCAAGGAAACTTTGTGGACTAGCGCGGATGTAGAAGGATGATGTGCCTACGGTTTGGAAGTCCCCAACTTCGAATGAGAGTCGGGTGGCAAGGAAAGAGCAACTTGTGTGCCCACCTGTGTAGATGGGTACAGACATGTGCTATGCAGCCCACTCAAGCACACCCCAAACTAAGGATCAAATACCGGAACAGCACGTAGCAGTAGGAAAGGTGACATGGACCACAAACGTTCCACATAGAATCATTAAAGAAGGTATGCAGAGTCCTAAAAAGGGTTCACCAGGCGAGACGAACTGATTGGTACCTATGTCTACAAGCAGTTCGATGGGCCTATAGGGCCATGTGCAAAAACATAAGCATGGAGATGATTCTGAAGCTAAGGAGTAGGGTTGAGACCATAATTTTGGGGAAAATGAATCCTCGCGCAATAGCTCCCATAGTTGGGACAATGCTCGAGGACCAGAACAAAGGAATTATGTAGCTACGTGAGAGTGAACATATGTAGATTCAGGAAGCCATTCAGCAAGGGAACCTTAAACTTCACGAACTTGAAGAGGATTAGGTATGACTGAGGAAGAAAAGCATGTCAATGGATGCAGAGATCAAAAAAATGGAAAGCGAAATCACCCAAGCATGTTGCGTCGATAAAATAATAGGTCAAGATATGGGTAGCCATACTACTACATTAAAAGATTGTCATCGAGCAATTTTGACTCTGCTACCATGGCTACGACCACACCTTACCAGACAAAGTAACCAGGGGAGCACATCACATAAGGAATAACGTACAACGATAACTGTCGTGAGGATAATTGAGGAGTGCCAACGGACTAGGCTAGAAGGTGAATTGAAGCCTCACACAGGTGGTGCAACCACCTGATTAGCCGTTGGAAGCATAGTCTCAGTGCTCCAAGAAGTTGAAAGAGAGCGTGGGACTATAAAGGAGTCTGTGTGGGAGCTGCGCGATAAGGAGGTTGCGCACAAGATCAGTATGTCGCAGGGGTCACGCCTACATATAGGGGGCTACATTGTCATGCGGGTAGGCTGGGAGGTGACCGTTGGTGTCATTGTTCATGACAAGATGTCCAATTTAAGGCAAAGAGGAGTGGGCAGCAGGCAATTATGACACGAATTAAGAGCTAGATTTGGGACAATCTGCCATGAAGAAGGCATTAATGACTCAGAAGTGGGGGGAATTTTCGAATTCAAATTCAAAAGATGCTATAAAATCCCTAGGGCTAGCCATGAGGGCGACACTTGGTTGTTTGAGAATTGAGCAATTACAGAGCAGTAAGTGCCGCATACTCTTACCACCTTTGACTATAGACACGATGACCGTTGTAGATACTGCAGAGCCCCATATGGCCCATGAGGAGCCTAGAGAGGTGGTAGTTGAGCTAGAAGTTCCAAAATCACCACAAACATTGTGGCTGAAGAAAGATAAGCAGACTATGGGCCCAGTCCGTGTATCCCCAAGAAACCCACGGTTAGGAAAATTGTTAATGGAAAAAAAAGGCAAAGCCGTCACCGTCGAATCAGATCAAGAGGAGGAAGACTTGCAAGCTCTAATTACTCAAATTGAGGTGCAAGACAATGTGGAGGAGGATGTCTCACCAATGCCTTCCGTAACAAAGTTACCTACATACGTTCCCCTGTGGGAAGGGAAAGCCAAGATACCGAAAGACCTAGAGGCCATGAAGAGTGCACTCCAGACCCCGCTCCTCCCCAACGCTATAAGGTTTGAAGGTATGCCTTTGGGATGAGTACCTACCATGAAGTTCGAGGATTGGGACCTCGCGGACAGCGAGAAGTTCCCACACCTGGCTATGGAGAATTTAAAGAAGCAGAATTTAGAGGGGCCCATTACAGTTTTGGAGCCGCAAAAATGGTTGCGTGGTGTGGAGAAGGTTGGGTTACTCCATCTGTGATGGATACCCCACTACCATCGCACGCCCATCACCATTTTCATCATCAAGCAGCTGTTGTGCCTAGTGCATGATGGGTATCTCTAGTTAGAGGAGCTTATTCCCATCATGACCGACCTAATTCACAGAATTTCCCAACTACCCTTCAAAGGACAAGGCCCTATGGCCATAGCAGGAAAAAGCAGCATCCTAGCCCTTGCAGAAGATATGAAGGCCAAGTATAAAATAGAGAAGAAAAAGTGGGGGTATGCAATCACAAGAATTAAGGAAAAAGGGGTGCACATAGCCACCCATCTATTAGTAAGCAAGATGATGAGGAAATGTCGCACCGACGAAGTGCCAGCGTCTAAGATTGTGCTGGCAAAGCAGTGCGCGGAGGGGGTACAATTCAACTGGGTGCAGTTCCTCTGTGAGGAGTTTCTGACGAACTACAAGGATGCCCAGGAGTAGGGTAAGACCTTCCACTATGCGTGGTTGCTCTTATCCATCTTGCTGGTTACAGGGGAACTGCCGAAGGACAACCAGTTTCCCAGTATTGAGCATGATCTGCCCAAAGCTGCGAGGTATACCTTGCTCTAGGATACAAAAGACGTGAAGAGGATTCATGAGACAAAGGTGTTCTAGGTGTCGTTGGAGGTGAGCATCTAACTGTGGATCAATCAAAGGTTGCACCTATCTCCCATGGTTTATAACAGCTTACAAAGCTTGGCAGAGTTCAAGGCGGATATGCATAACCTGTATATCTAGGGGCGCAAGGATCTAGTGCAGAAATGGGTGAAGCTTTTGTTCATTGCAACGGATGATGTGATCTTCGCAGTGATGGAGTCGTGGCCTCTAGAGTGGTGTGCCTCAGACTTGGCAGGAATGGAGAAGGTCGCAACCCAGCAAAGGAAGAAGGACACCAAGCTACGCATCGCGTAGCTGGCTGAAAAGAGGTGCCAGGAACAAGAAGCAACTGCACAGCAGAAGACGGTTGATGCAACAACAGCAGCGCAGATGGCAGAAACCACAACAATGCCAATAGAAGAGCCCAAGGAGGGCTAGGGGATGTCCATGGGGCAATAGACTGGGGAAGTGGACCGGACAAAAGAGCGCATGGACCCTGGTCCAGCATTGACCCAACTCAAGTAGTTGCGCATCCCTGAGAAAACAACTCCCAGGAAGAAGGTGAAGGTGACAAAGACGTCCGTTGACCCGATCACGCTCACAGAAGGTGATATGTTTGACATCAATGAAACAATTCGCGAGGTCACAACGGACGCGCTCCAGGAAATGAGGATGGAGCAGAACACTGTGTTTGGGGCGCTCAACGCGCAGCTACAAGGCTTACGAGTATAGCCCCCGCAAACAAGTACAATGGCTCTATATGTCACAGCAGGAACCATAGAGGCCAAACAGATGTTGCGTGCCCGTAGGGACAACCCTTTCGTGTTGCCTGAAGGCACCCTAGCAGTAGCAAAAGAGGTTGACTGGGCTGTGATGAGCAGCATGAAAGCCATCGGCTTAAACTTGGCAACCCTGCTGCATGAAACCCTATACTAGTTATAGGATGGGGTCATCGTAGAGCTCCGCGCTAGGGAAGGTCGCGCGATCCATGTCTTGAATGAGCAGAAAATCAACATGGATCATCTCAGCCTCCAGCGTGATGAGTTGGTTGTGTGGGCTCGCAGACTGGAGCAGGCAGTAGAGGATGCATGTAAGAGCGTCCCAGAGTTGGCCATGCCAGCAGAGCTACCAGCAGTAGAGTGGGTCCACTAATTGGCGACCGAAGTCCGTGAGGCGAGGGAGGAAATGGCGAAGGTTCAGTTGGAGCTGAACCTGCAAATCGCCAAGCTACGTTTGAAGGCGTAGCCCTCCATGCCCCCAGAAGTTAGAGAGCAACGCGCCTGCGCTATCTAAATAGGGTTGGAGAAAATTGGCCAAGTGGTACAAGACTGCACCAAGATGTTGGATTAAGCACTAACCATGCTTACATACCTGCAGGAAGATCCAAACCTATAGTGCCTAGAGATAGAGGCGTGTGAGTTGCAACAGGAGTATGACAATGTCTGAGGGACCATATAGATGGTCGTCCTTACTCAACGACTCACCAAATTGCAATAGGCAAGGGCACTGAAGGACAAGTTAGACGTCGCGTGACAAAAGAAGCCTTTCTTAAAGCGCACATCCAGCCATGGATCGATGAAGCTTTCACAATTACAACTACCATTGAAGGAAAGCTGGCACAAATGCAAGGAATTTATGTGTTTAGATAGGAATGTGACCCTGCTCATGAAGGTTCAGAGATACGCGTACAACAAGTACAACAGACAACGGAATAGTGTGTCGCGGACACCAAAGCTGCACGAGACCTGCTGGATGAACTTCGTACAAAGGTCACTGCACTAATGGAGTGACTCGGGACGAGTCACGATGATTGTGTTGGGGGCCTGTTGGGCATGGGATCCCCCCCAATAGTTTTTGGGGCTTAAAGCCCAATTTTTGGTCAAAGATGGTGTAGAATTCCGCAAAGTACGGGCGCGGAGTGTAAATTGTATAATTGAGTCATAGGGTTGTCCGCCCTAAGAATTGTAATTTAATGTAAAGATGTGTCGGCCTACCCATGCTCCACGGACCATGGAATTATATAAATAGAGCAAGGCTCTAAGTGTAAAGGAAGCTTAGTAGAGAAGAGATAGAATAGCGAAGGCATGGTTAGAGCATAGAGTGGAACCTGAAGTGTACTGGGTCATATTAGTAGGAAGAGGCTCTGCAGCTGAGTGCGCAGAGGCCTAGTAGAGTCCACAGTTGAGTGTGCGGACCCCTGCAGCTGAGTGTGCAGGGTGGAGTCAGGTCTATACCTGGAATTGACAATTAATAAAGAGAAGTTTACTCTATGCATCTATTCTTGAATCTATATTTTGATGCTATACATTACTGTTACTCTATTTATTTACTGCGCACATTTGATGAATACTCGTAAAAATGCTTATATGTGAGTTTAATCTAAGTAGTCAGCTAACGGAGACTAATTAAGAAAGACTTGGGTGAATAACACGGATCGCGCTGTGGCTAGGACTGCGCTAAGACAGTATCATAGGGTGCAGAGTGCCCTCAGGTGCGTGTAGCAGAGTGAGTGCGAAGGTTGGTCCGTGTACCAATCACCACATATCAGACATCCCTAGGGTACGGAAACCTGGTTCTAGCACCCTCCCATACTACTTCGGTTGAGACCTCAGTCCACGCTCCGTAGATTGTTGTCGAAAGGGCCAGTAGTACTGGGATTTGCTTGGCTAAATCACTTCCAAACCTGGGTCAAGCCCCACTAAGCCAAAAAGAACCTCACTTAATATTTTTGTTTCTTATATCAACATTATTGATGGGTGCTTTGTGTACCATTTTTCTTTTAGGAGTCTTTGTTTTCCTTTACTATTGAGGCCCCTCATGTTCCATGAGACTATTTTCATGGAGAATTTACACAGAAAGGAAGTATAATGTGACTAAAAAGACATGTTTCAATATTTAAGTGCTTTGATAATGTCACTTCATGACTCCTATCTTTCCTTAACCTAGGACCAAATGGTGAACTTGATGGCCTTAAGGGAAATTGACCAATGAAAGTATCAAAAAGAGGTGACTTTTGACTTTATCATATACAAGTTAATATACTAAAAAAACATCCATAACAATTTCATCAATCAATGAATCATTAAAAAAAACATCCAAAACAATTTCATCAAGCGATGAATCATTACATTATAAAATACAATCTATAAACCTTTTCGGAACATTTTACTAAACCAAGCTCAAAACCAACATATTTAGTATTAATATTTAAAAATAATATGGACAATAACACATTTTCATAAATTAAATAACATGTTATCAAGCATAAGAAATGTCACTAACAGAAAACTAAAAAGCATGCAACTAATGGGAGTGACCAGTGAAGGCCACCATAAGACAATTAATATATTAAGACCAAGATTAATGGGGGCAAAGATTTACAAAGGAAAAAGACGAACCTATTTTAACTTTATTGTTTTACTAGGTGCAAGTTGAACATCTCAAGATATAATAAAGAGAAAAATTAATTTTATTGCATTAAGAAAACCCAAACACATTTTATAACTTAGCAAGGAAGAGATGTATAATACCCATAAACACATGGCATTAAGTTACTTTATTATATATAATTGAAACTTCTATCGTAAAATCGCAAATTTCGCACGAATGGAATGTTTAAAATCTAGTTTTATAAAAACAAAATATAATTTTTATATAAAAAAATACTAAAACCAAATATATATTAGAAAAAACACTAAAACATAAGCACATAATTTTATTAATTTAAAATAATTTTTAGAATTTTTTTAAACACTTCACTCCTTTCTAATAAGAAAAAATAATAATAAAAATAAGGATGAACCAAAAATCTTCCTCTCCATGGTAAGTGTTTCCCACCATTCATTCCACTCATTCAAGTTATTTCATAAAACAAAGATAAGTGCTATTTCACACTCTTTTGGCAAATTTTATTGAGCTTCACCTCTGATATATCTATTCCTTGATGGATTTCTTGATATATTGATCAAGGTTTGATTCCTTGGAGATTAATTAGAGCAAAGAAAACATGGAGTTCAACGCCTCTAATGGTGGACATGAGGCAAGGAAGGGGTTTCTATCGTGGTCATAACTCCAAGTTCAATGTCTTTGATGGTGGACAAGGCAAGGGAGGGGGTTGCAATCATGGTCATGGTCGTAGACTTTTCTATTTTACATTATATTTAGGGAGTTCAAAGCGATTTGAAGGGAATCATTGTCGTCACTAGGTATAATGGATTAAGTGTGATAATGGATAAAATGAAGTAATTATTTGTGAGCATTTGTTCTTGAATGAATATTAGGACCCATTTTATCATAGAGAAAAGTACATGCATTAAAAACAACTCAATATTTGATGTGACATTCATATTATATGCGACTTATTTTCATTAAAAACAATTTACTTTTTCATGTGACATTCTTGTTTTGTTAAAACTTCTTCTATTTCTAACCTGAATTACAATTGTAATTTGAAATAAAGCTTCCAGTAACTCTTAATTTACCAATCGTTCATCGACATCATAAGAAAAATTCACAATATAATATGAAGAACAAATGGGTACCTACTTCATATGCATTAAAAAATTCTTCTACTACTTAATGTGAATTACAAGTATAATCTTAGTCGGATCTCCAATATATCTTAAACCATAATTTCATTTTATTTTTTAGTACTATTATATGTTATTATGTCCTACCTCATTTTATGGTTAGCATTGTAATAAAAATATGCATTGTGCTTTAGAATTAGTGCTAACATGTAATATTTATTTTGATTCTTGAACGCTACAGGTAATGACCACGAAGATGATGATACAGACTATGTTTAGATTACATCATATATCAAAGACGATGATGATGAGGATGGCGATGGTGTTGGTGATGATTATGTGGATGATATTATTGGGATGGTCAGGATGATGGTCATGAGGATGACCTTGAATATGATTTTTGTGGTGCTAGCTAGCCATGCATTATTTTTATATTTAGTTTGGATGTCTTAATATGGTAATCATACATTGAATTTTAGTTGATTGAAATAATGATGATGATACTATCAGTACTATTTTCTTACCTTATGAATATGTTGGAAATTGTTTACATTTTTTTATGAATAATTATTGTGTATGATGAAATTCCTATTTTTGTTTATCGATGTTGTGAATTGACATTAGAATAATGATTCTATGAAACATTTTTATTTGGTAATCACACATTGACTTTTAGTTGATTTGATTAAATATGATGATGATATTATCATTTTTATCTTGTTATTTTATGTATATATTGAAAATTATCAACATTATTTTGATGGAGAATTATTATGTATGATGATATTACAATATTTTGTTGGATGTTGTGAATTTACCTTAGAATAATGGTGTTTATGAAAGATTTTGATCTGTTAATCACACATTTGAATCTTAGTTTATTTGATTAAAGATGATGAGGATTTTATTATTATTGTCTTGTTAATTTATATATGTGTTGAAAATTGTCAATGTTTTTTGATGGAGAATCATTATGTATGATAATATTACTATTTTTGGATGTAATGTTGTGAATTTACCTTGGAATAATGATATCTGCAATAAGTTTTGATTTAGAAATAATATATGTATATTGAAAATGGTCAATGATTTTTTGATGGATAATTGTTAAATATGAGGATAGTGCTATCTTTTTGATGAATGTTGTCAATTACCCTTAAATTTGTTTACAAATATTAAGTTATCAATTTGAATTGTGATATCTTCTTAAATGTGTTATACATGAAAATACTTCCTCATCATCTTGAAGGAGATTGCTATATTGTTGGTTGAAATACCCCTTTCTCCTAGACTATATAAGACTATAATACAAGTTATGTACCATGAGGACCACATTATTCTAGTCTATAACAAGTTGTCCCCTTCATCTAACTTTTGTTAGTGAAATTCTCACTCAGTCATAAGGAAAAAAGCTCGAGTTAACTATAATGTGACACTCTTGTTCACTTTCGGAAATTCATATGGTGGAATGTGATCTCTTTATCCTCATCTTTAGCTTTCTCCTAAAAAAGAAAAGCATACAAAATTGGGAAAGAGTCATAAAGCACGGAGAAGTTTTTTCCTAAGCATGGAAGCATTTAAAAAGTGGAAAAGGCCATTTTTATATGAGGAAACGTTAGTCACCCAAAAGATTTTGCCCGAATTGGACTAATGAGCAATTTGGGAAATCCTCAAAACCTTCACTTTCCTATATATTGGAGGGTTGGCCATTGAGAAAATGATGGGAATTCATAACATTCACTTTCCTATATATTGGAGGGTTGGCCATTGAGAAAATGATGGGAATTCTTGTATTGTCATGCTAGTGAGATCTATATTGGAAGGGAGAGTTTTGGAGCTAGGAGTTGGGGGAGGTATTGCTGCAATTGCATCTGATGGTTGTAACTTTCCTCCAATCCCTAATTCATATATATATGTTGTTCTTTCTTCCATGTGATGCTATTCATTATTTAATTATTCTATTTAACTAATGAATGTATTGGGTTTTGGTTTATATTTATTTATTCAATACTTATATTTATATGTTTGTGATAGTTTTGATTATCAAGATATTATGCTATGAAGGTTTCTTTGTTATCTCTCTTATGTGTAGGACCAAGCTTTGGAGCTAGCTAGGAGCGCTTCCTAACTACATTAAAAATTCCAACATGACCTACATCCGAGGACTCACATGAATTCCTTTTTTTTCTTATTCTATACTCTAGATCTTAATCTACTATGAATCATAAGCCTTAGAACAACCTTTCTCTTAATAGGTCTGTCCTTGGTTTCTGAGATAAACTAAAAGGGTTTTATGTTCATCTAATTGTGCATTAAATCCTATAGAAAAATGATATTTAGAAACTGTAATATATTAATTCATCTGCTTGAGGATTAGTATACAGATCCCAATTTATCATGGCTTTCATCCATTGGGCACTAATATTGGATTTCAAGCATTCATTCATAAGAGAGAAGAATTTATGGATTTCCATTACTGCAGGCTTTTTGCAGTCAAAAGGAACAGGGTGAAATCTGCACTCTGGAATCAAGCCATGTGCCTGTTCAAGGTATCCTAGGCCATACCTAGGTTTGGCTGGTCTCATTAGGCACATCATCTCAGTCAGCCTTGGGTCTTCTCCTTCTAATGTTACAATTTCATGCATCATTAATACATGGTCAGAATCCTGCTCGTGTGGGAAGGGTATATCTGAGCATTTAGGATTCGAGCATGGACTGACAAAGGTCGAAGGAGGAGCAGTACCAAATCTGTGGTTATGATAAGCATGTATTACATATTCAGCAAGTGTAAGCAATATTTACATTTTCCTGACATTCAGGACATTTGACTTCTAATGAATGATAATTTACAAGCTGTGCTAACTCATACAAGGAATTATGTTTACAAAAAGATGAAATAGAAGAAGTTGTATCTACAGTGGAGGGGTCTCTGTAATATTTGGATGATTTACAGATGGCTTCAATTCTTCGGTGCTCAATTGTACATCTTCGGGGAAAAGAGATGACAACAGAAGTCAAATTCTCAGTAATATCAGCAGAAGTGATATTCTTGGGCAAAAGAGGCTTAGGATTATTTACCACCCAATGTTCTGGAAATGTCAAGTCTTCCCATCTGATTGTTAGATGCTCAATTTTTTTCTTTCTGGCATCTATCATGATAATGACACTTGACTTGGAATCTCTACTGGGTGTATGGCGGATGGTTGGCCACAAGGTATTAGTGTGACGAAAACAGCCTTTGGTCTAAATGGTTATGTTATTTCTCTTTTTGTTCATGTCGAAACAAGCAGTTTGGATTTGGAGATGCAGTATCTAGTCTATGGTTTCGTCAAAGGTATATATAGAGAAATTCACGTAACAGTCAAAATAGATTGGGCCATCAGACAGAGGAGAAACAATCACGCCTATTAGGAATCAGGGTATTTATTATGCATTAAATCTCGAATAGTAGCGAGCACAAAAGTATGTAATCCTTTATGAATCAAAGGATTGATTCCTACATGAATGCACCCTAGATACAAATCATTTGTCCTCAACCTTTTTGCCTCGGCCTGTAATTCTTTTGGATTTAATAGAGATATAGTCTGGACATTATTTGAGTTTTCCTGTATCTGGCTCACAGACTCTTTTATACTAATTCTAATTGCAGCTTTTAAATGGAAAAAAGACAAATCACTATACACATCTGAGGGAGATATGGCAGGTAGTTCCCATCGGGCAGAAGGCTGGGGTTCTTCATATTCAAGTTCAGCAGAATTTAGGACACGACTGGAACTTAAAGCAAACATATCCCTTAAAGGGTTTTTCTTATGCCTTAGACTCTCTCTTCTATTTCTCAGAAAGAAACTGATTTCCGGAAAGAATCCATTCTTTTATGAGTATTAAGTTTGAATACCGACCTTATGAACCAGACATTACTGGCTCTGATAACAATTTTCAGCAGGGGCTCCTGTCACGAGCTTGCTCTTGCTATGTCTCTTCGTTCTTCTCTGATAGCCAACTCCTGGTGAACCAGTGGTGAACCTACTCAGAACTTTCACATTCTCATGGCCTCAACAATGGCTTCTTCGCCTAATCACGGCCTTGATGTCCCTTCATTCTTTTGGCGAACTTCCTGTGAACTTCGGATGATAGCTTAGAGAAAACTACTACCACAGTAGACTTTATAAATGCACAGAGTATCCAACTTAAAAATGGTGTACTCATTTTATTTCAGAATGGAAGAACTTGTTTACAGAGAGAGATTCTCTACAAATATTGACTATCTTCGCATTTACTGGGTTTTATGCTATCCGCATAGAACAAGCAATATTGGAGGCTACCTGGCGAAGTATAGACTCTGCCTCAGAATTAGACTTTGACACATATATATAATGGTCGACTCTTTAAATGATTCGGCCACTTTAAGTTCTCACTAGTGCCGAGAACGCTGATGCGCAGGCTCCCAAATCTCCTAAGGACTTGAGTTTTTCTTATGTTGCAAGCAGATCAGACAGAGTGTATGCAGATGCAGAGCAGGAGAGAAACTCGATACAACACACAAAGGCTCAAACTGACTCAAAATACGAATGCATTTGCAATGAGCCTTACCCTCCTTATATAGGAAGAGAGGGGGGACAAACATCACTATAGGTCATTCATGAACTGACCTAAAAGTGGATGGAATCATTATGTCTAGATAGTGCCAAGGCAACATCCGCACAAAGATTCCAATCCGGAGGATGGAATAGTTGCTTTTGGGTAATGCCAAAGTAAAATCTTTATCATTGATTCCTATCCGGAAAAGTAAAACAAAGTTGATGCTTTTCGTCAAAGCCCACAAGAATATATATATGTATGTATGTATGTATGTATGTATGTATGTATGTATGTATGTATGTTTAATTTACACTGTGAATGCTTTTGGTACAGAAAAGCTCACGAGAAATCTAGTCACAATTAAGCCCTTGTGACTGGTACTTTTGGTTACATGATAGATTTGAAAATCTGTGTCAAAAGATTGTGAGTCCGGGGAATCTGTCTCTTTTGTACTGCATTGTGTCCCAAGCTTTTGTGTAGATCCTGTGGACAATCATCGGCTTCCCCAATACAATTTGGTATTGGACTTTGGTTAATACAAGCCATTCCATGTGCTCTCTCATATATTCTTCAAGGGAATTATTATAGGGATATGACTTGTATGTTGACCATTCACCTCCAGTCATTTGTTTAATAGTACTATATACAGGGTGATTACAGTCTGTAGCACACTGTTCAATACATTGTTTGCAAATATTTTTTCAATACTTCTCATGCTCCACAGGATCCATTGATATTCTATTTACTTCGTAGTCAGTCCACCAGTCTCTAAACCACTTACATTTCTGATATCCTTGATAATGACCGATGACACTGAATTTGAGTCTGGTGTAGTGAGTTTCAACCTTGTCGTCGATGTTGAGAAATTCCCACCAGAGCTACTTGTAGTTTGCGAAATTGTACACTATGTCTGTAAATATGATCTTGGGATCGTTCCTGGGCCATTTGGCTACGGGTTGAGTTCTAACATGTCTAGGTTCATTCCAGAGATCTCTTGTTCTGTATATGCAGACATATCTTTCATACATTCCTGTGCTTCGCCCTCCATGGTACCAAATAGTGGCAATGTTGTGAAAATTCAGCTCCAAGGATAGTCTTGCGAGATCAGCATCTCATTTTTCTTTATCATATATCATATCATGAATCCACTTTCCTCCTTTAGGGTATACTTTTCTTTCTGGAACAAAGTGTTGAAGGTCTGTATGTGGCTGCAAGTTGGCATCTAACACCTTTGTATTTCAGAGCTGCCACGTGGGTTTCCAGTTTCTTTTATAGGTCTCCCAGTGTTGGTCATCTGGGATAGTCCTCAAGACTTCCTGTTTCTGGTGCTGGTCCCACTCAGTGATGATCATCATGATATGATATTTTGGTTTAATGTATTCTCTGCTTAAAAAATCAGGAAGATTATTGTCCTTGCCTTTGACATGTTCTACCTGAAAATCAAAGTTTGTGAAAAGAGCTTGCCATCTAGCAAACTTAGCTTCTCCAACCTTTTTGATGTCCTTCATATCACTTTCTGGAGAGCATATGCATCAATTCTCAAAAGAAAAGGTTTATTTATAAGATATACTTCGAACTTATTGATTCAATTCCACGCTGCCTTGACCTCTTTCTCTATTGTGGAGTAATTTAACTCAACTGTATTCCATACTCCTTATGCAAATTGTACCACTTGCTCTTGTTTTCCAACTTTTTGTTTTAAGACTCCACCCCATCCAATATTACTTGCATCAGATTCAACAATTTTATATGCAAGTTCATCAGTAACATACAAAATGGGAAAAGATTTTACCTTAGCCTTTATATTTTGGACTGCTCTTGTATGGACCTCTGTCCATTCTGGAGGATTTGTCTTCAGTCTTCTGTTCAATATCCTTCTGTCACTGGTGTAGTCTTGATAAAAATTGCTGACGTAATTTAGGCAACCCAAGAACCTCTGTAGTTGGGTTTTTTCTGTGATGACATCTGGAAACTTATCTGCAAACTCTAAAGCATGTTTTGCAGAGAAATCTGTCCATTGCAGATTGTGTGACCTAAAAATTTGATAGTGGTTTCGAATACCTCTATCTTCTTTTTGCTAAGAACCAGACCATTGTGCTTAACCAAATTCTTAAAAATATTTACATGTTTAAAGTGTTGCTGGATGTTCTTGGAAAATATTAATACATCATCAATATATACAATCAGCCAATCAAAGTATGGCTTAAAAATACCATCCATTACCTTTTGAAATTTTGATGGAGAATTCTTGAGTCCAAAAGGCATCACGTTCCACTCATAATGTCCTGCTGGAATGCTGAAAGTAGTTTTGAATTTATCTTGTTCATTAATAGCCACTTACCAGAATCCTGACTTCAGGTCATACTTGGAAAAGATCTTGGCACCTGTGATCCTTCTGACTAAATCTCCTTTATGTGGGATTGGATAGGTGTCATCAGCTAGGACAGAATTTAGAGGCTTATAATTGATGACTAGTCGCAGAATGCCTCTGATTTGTTCAGCTCATTTGTTTACATAGAACCCATAAGAGTTCCAAGGACTGTCAGAGTATCTGATCAATCTTCTACGAAGGAGCTATTGAAATTCTTCTTTGCAAATATCCCTATATTCTTTGCTCATTGGAATAGCTCTGCTTTTACAAGGCTTACCAGTATATCCTTCCTTGTAAGGGAGCTTGACTGTGTGCTGCTCTCTATGCCATAATGCATTAGGTTCCTCTGAGCAACATTCATCTTCTATTTTCTTCCTTAGTTCTCCAATTCTGGTTTTGATCTGGGGTAATTTGAGTTGTTCTTCAATTCTCAAAGTAGATTTCAGATCTTTTAGATCTGATAATCTCGCTTCAGCTTTATCCAGATCTTGTATAGTGTGTACCATTGTAGAAATTGTAGGATTGGAGATGTATGGAAGTTCAATTTTCTTTCTTGTCCCTTTTGAAGTGGGGACATAAATAAAATATCCAGCTTGGCCTCCTTTGAGTCTAAGTGACCCATGAGGTTCTACTGCTGGAAGAAAAACATTACCAAGTATGCAATCTACTGGTATGTTAGCTACTGCAAATTTTAAATAAATACAGTGGCTATCAAAACAAATAGATGCTTTGGGCACTTCATATTTGAGCTTTTTGTTACCCAGGCCAACCACTTCTCTTTCTGTAGCTACCCAATATTTTGTTGGAATATTTTTTTATATTCAGGATGTTAATATCAGCTCCTGAGTCAATAAGAGAAACCATTTCAAATATTTTCCCTTTTATGCAGATATTTTACCAAAACATGATGTTGTTGGTATGAGACAGTTAATAACCTCATATCTCTGAACCCAAAATTTGGATCCTTCATACCTTCAGTAATTTGAACATCTTGATTACTACTATATGTAGTATTCAATGGTTTATCATCATTGTCTTTTGCCATCTGTTTTCCTTTCTATATTTCTGCAATTTGAGCTTTCATTGCAGAAATTTTTGTCTTGAGATTATGAATCTCTCGACAAACTTTTCCTAGAGTAAGTGATCTTACTCTATCAGGCTTCTGCTGATGCCTCTGGAATGATTTTGTATTTCTTTCATATGATGCATCAACAAATAGAGGTTTCTTACCTGAGTTGTTCGAAGCTTTTTCTTTGCGCTGATCCATAAAAGCTTCAGTCAAGCGGTTTTTCATCTTCACATCCTCCATGGCACGGATCTGAGACAGAATCTTAAATTCTTCTTCTTCTGTTGCAGCCATAAGGACTTTTTATTTTTGGGGCTTAAGCTTTTCTTCTTCTTCTGCGCTTGATTCACTGAAATATTCAGAATCAGAATTATACTAAACTTGACAAGCACATTCTTCAGAGTCGGAACATAAACAATTTGAAGAACTAGAATCTGAATATTTTTCTATATAAGCATGAAGTTCTTCTTCAGAAGAAGAATTGAAAGAATCATAAGAAGACTTTTCTATCTACTGTTGCTGAGCTATATCTCTGATGGTGACATTCGGACAAAATTATGTGATGTGGGTATGAGAACCACATTTCATGCACACTATTGGTCTTCTTCATTCTCGCTTTACTTGTTTATTTCTCTGGGCAAAAGCTTGGGATTTCTTCCCCTTATTTAACTTTGACTCTTCACCCTCTGCACATCTAGAGGAGGTGTGTCCAGTTTTGCCACATAGCCAACAAGTAACTTTATTCCATTTTTCCTATTTACTGGTATGCAAGTGAATATCTGAGGGATTATAATAATGTGTTCTGGGGATATATTTATAATACCCTCTCTTCTGCTTGGAGGCTTGGCCTTTCCTCGGCTTTGAATATCTTCTTTTGGTCTTTGGATAATTTCTTCGGTTTTTATAGAAAGCTTCTTTAAACTCTCTTCTGACTCTTTTCTTAGCCTTCCTCTTCTTTACCAAAGGATCATCCAATGTTAATCCATACTTGTTGCATATGGATTTTATGTCATGCAATCTGGAAAGTTTTTCCAGAGACTTATTTACCTTTGAGCTAGTGCAAAGACTCACAAGTGCCTTTGTAATGAGAGCATAAATCTCTCCCCATGTGTATGACTCAAAGGGTAATTGAAAGGCTCCCTGCATTCTTATATAGTCAACAAATTTAGATGACAGAGCTGCAAGATATACATGTTTCCATAATAGGTTCTTTAAGTCCTTGACTTCATATATCCTCTGCATCCAATCTCTGTGGAAGTCATCATACTGGGACATTTTATGGCACTTTAAATTCATCAAAATTACTTCATTTTTATCAGCAATTTCTGTTTCACTTCCACACCAATGCTCCAATATCATTGATGTAAGTGCTCCTATCATGTTGCTGATAACTGAGCCATCGGAATTGTGGATCACACCTCCTTTCTTATCTTTAAGTACTTCTACTTCCATTGTTTCTATAAGCTTCGAAGAAGATTCCATTTCCCACCACCTGAGGAGTGTCCTTGTAAAACACTAAATAATTGTCCTGCAAGCATCAATTTCAGATTTTCCTCTAAGACACATGAGTTTGTATTTTATATACATGATATCAATCATTTGCCGAACTTGGTCAACACTCATGTTATCTATATTCCACTCTTTGTGGGAATCAGGGAAAAAGGTGTGTGCTTCAGGCAGCTTTCCTTTTCCTTCTATGTCAAGTGCAGGATATTTATTGAACCTATGCTCAAGAGGTTCATATATAGGAAAGATCTGTGTATTTTGCCTTTGTTGTTCTCTCCCTTTATCTGACTCTTCATCCTTAGATAAGGATGAAATTGTGATTTTATTTGTAGCCTCAGATTCTGAAGATGTGGCTACCTCTTTAGGAAATAATGCTGGAAATTTATCTACAGATTTCACTGGATCTTGAATTCTTATGCTTCTTTTTACAAGAAAGGAGTTTGGAACTGTTTTTTCAATTTTTGACAGACTTATTTTTTCCATTTTGTCTGTTAAACTAGTTAGAATTTGTTTAGTTGTATCTAAGTGGTCAACTAGCTTTTCTTCGACTCCTTCTATTTTATCCAAAGGATCTCTTGCATAAGAATGAATCATACTGGATTCAAACTTTACATTGTTCAAACATCTATTTACATCATTAAGTGATACTTGGACAGTATCAAACTATTCTTTGACTTCTACTGATTTAGCCACATTCATTTCTAAGCCTTTTACTATAGTATTTGTCTAGTTCAGTTGTTCACTAGCTTTCAGTATTCAACCATCAATGCCTAAAAAATTGTCATCTTTCTAGACCAAAGGGATAGCTTTGGCTGCGTTTTGGTTTTCTCCTAAAATAATTCCTTTGTAAGGAGGAAAGGTCATAGGAGTTTCAACTTTAGATCCATCTAGTGCAGTCCAAGCATGCTTACTTACTGAAGAACTGGTTGAACTAGTGAAGACATTCAGGGGAGCAATTTTTTCTTTCCATGAATAGAAAGATATCCATGTGTTATTCATCTCCATATAATGCTCCCAATCTTTAGCAAACTGTTTCTTCTCTATGGGTGTATAATTCTGGTCAAATTCATCTGCTTGAGGACTAGTATACAGATCCCAATTTATCATGACTTTCATCCATTGTGCACTAATCTCGAATTTCAAGCATCCATCCATAAGTGAGAAGAATTTATGGATTTCCGTTACTACAGGCTTTTTGCAGTCAGAAGGAACAGGGAAAAATCTGCACTCTCGAATTAGGCGATGTGTTTGTTCAAGGTATCCTAGGCCGTACCTAGGTTTGGCTGGTCTCATTAGGCACATCATCTTAGTCAGCCTTGGGTCTTCTCCTTGTAATGTTAAAATTTCATGCATCATTAATACATGGTCAAAATCCTACTCATGTGGGAAGGGTATATCTAAGCATTTAGGGTTCGGGCATGGACTGACAGAGGTCGAAGGAGGAGCAGTACCAGATCTGGGGTTATGATAAGCATGTATTGCAGATTCGGCAAGTGTAAGAAAATTTACATTTTCCTGACATTCAGGACATTTGAATTCTAATGAATGATAATTTACAAGTTGTGCTAACTCATACAAAGAATTATGTTTACAAAAAGATGAACTCGAAGAAGCTGTATCTAGAATGGAGGGGTCTCTGTAATATTTGGATGATTTACAGGCGGCTTCAACTCTTCGGCGGTCAACTATAGATATTCGGGGAAGAGAGATGACAACAAAAGTCAAATTCTCAGTAATATCACCAGAAGTGATATTCTTGGGCAAAAGAGCCTTAGGATTATTTACCACCCAATGTTCTGGAAATTTCAAGTGTCTTCCCATCTGATTGTTAGATGCTCAATTTTTTTATTTTTGGCATCTGTCATGACAACGACGCTTGACTTGGAATCTCTACTGGGTGTATGGCGGATCGCTGACCACAAGGTATTGGTGTGACGAAAATAGCCTTTGGTCTGAATGGCTATGTTGTTTCTCTTTTTGTTCATGTCGAAACCAGCAGTTTGGATTTGGAGCTGCAGTATCTGGTCTATGGTTTCGTCAAAGGTATATATAGAGAAATTTGGGTAACAGTCAAAATAGACTAGGCCATCAGACAGACAAGCAACAATCCCGCCTATTAAGGAATCGGTGTACTTATTGTGCGTTAAATCTCGGACAGTAGCGAACACAAAAGTATGTAATCCTTTATGAATCAAAGGATTGATTCCTACACGAATGCACCCTAGATGAAAATAGTTTGTCTTCAACCTTTTTGCCTCGGCCTGTAATTATTTTGGATTTAACAGAGAAATAGTCTGGACATTATCTGAGTTACCCTAGATGAAAATAGTTTGTCTTCAACCTTTTTGCCTCGGCCTGTAATTATTTTGGATTTAACAGAGAAATAGTCTGGACATTATCTGAGTTTTCCTGTATCTGGCTTACAAACTCTTTTATACTAATTCTAGTTGCAGCTTTTAAATGGAAAATAGAAAAATCACTATACACATCTGAGGGAGCTATGGCAGGTAGTTACCATCGGGCAGAAGGTTGGGGTTCTTCATATTCAAGTTCAGCAGAATTCAGGACACGGCTGGAACTTGAAGCAAACATATCCCTTAAAGGGTTTTCTTCCGCCTTAGACTCTCTCTCTTCTATTTCTCAGAAAGAAACTGATTTTCAGAAAGAATCCATTCTTTTATGAATATTAGGTTTGAATACCAACCTTATGAACCAGACGTTAGTGGTTCTGATACCAATTTTCTATTTCACTATGTAATAAAGATGGTTGGTTTCGACCTTGTTCACTGGTGTTTTAAATAGACTCTTAAGTTTCGACCTGGTTTACCGGTGTTTTAAATATACCGTTGGTTTGAACCCGGTTCACCGGTGTTTTAAATATTCAGCAACTTGGGGAAGTGCCTAGACCAAAAACTGGTTCACCGGTGTTTTAAATCTTCAGTTTCTTGCGGAGGCGTCGAGACCAAAAGCGGAGTTACGGATGTGTTAAAAAACCATTTGTACACAGAAGCCATATCTGAACCTATCAGAGCCAGGTTTCTATCATGCGACACTCTGATGAGTTGTGTATAATTAACAATATTTTATTTATTATTCACATAAAATTAGAGTTCACACTTCCCATCCGTAATCTACAGGGTAGTTTCCATGGACATTTATAGTTTATTCGTAACAAGAAGAAAATTTGTTAAAATTAATATGTTAGTATTTATATAAAAAGTTATATTTCATTTTCGCACAAATACTTGTAACGCTATTAATCACCTCACGTCTCACACAAAGGATTGAAGTTGAAGTTAAAAGAAATTAATTTTATTTTTTAATATTAAAAAAAATTAAAAATGTAAATTAAATATACAAGTTTAAATTTATTATAATTATGGTTGTTTGTTTATTATATGTTTTCATGCTTTAAAATATGTTTTAATTTGGAGTTGTTTTTATTGTGAAATATTGATTTTTGTTATTTAAATTGATTTTTTAACTTTACATATGGATTCAACACCCTGAAAAACCTTTAGGGCACTTGGATTGTGCAGAGTTACCCATAAAAAAACCCACTGAAAAAGCTTCCAAAAAAATGCACTAAAAACAACTTGGTTTAATTTTAATTTATTCTTCTTATTATACAATAGAATCATGACTACCATCTTTTTCTTGTTTTATTGTATTTATAGAGTAGATTTATAATTTGATATTTAAATTTAAAAAAATTTAATTACATTAAATTAATTTTAAATCATAAAATAAATTAATTTTTATAAAGTTTTATATTATTGTTTATTTAGGTTATTAATATTCTCAATAAATTTTATAGATATTAATCGATATATTAAAATTTAAAATATACATTTTTATTACTTTATTTTATTTTTAATACATCATTTATTATATTAATTTTACAAATTATGATATTTTAATTTATAAAAAAATAAAGATTATGTAAATTTATAATAATATTTACTAAAATAAAATATGTGAATAAAATGAAATATTGTTTATAGTTAAAAATGATAGAGTGGAGATGATATCATAAAGAGTTAGTATTAGGAAAAATTATTTTATAATTGTGAGAGATAAATAATATATAATATATAATATATAAAAATCATTATCTATAAATATTATAAACTAATCTAGAGTTGGAGTTGAGCATGAATGGTCTCGTAGAATATGTGTGTACATCAATTAGAGCTATGGTTAGATTTATTGTGTGTTTTTATCATAGCTACAGTGAGGAGTATCCCAAGTAGGCAAAAGAGGTCGAGTGGTGGAAAGAGGCTTGTGGTGTGAGTAGCTCAACTATTGACTATATGTTAAAACGATAGTCGCAGTGGTCATTTAGTTTTTTTAGTCCCGAAAATTAGTCATGGCTTTGTCTATTGTATGGCGAGGGGAGAACAAAATCAATATGTATAATTTTAATCACCTTACACAAAAGTTATTATATGAAAACCTCACTACACAAAGAAAGAAGTTAGGAAGTTCCTTGGTGCAACCATATTCTTCTAGTTACAAGGGTTCACAACGTTGTGAGGAAAATTACGACTTTTGGAAAAACAAAAAATGTTAAATAAAGAAATTATAGTGCAAAATATAGTCATATGCTCAAAAAATTGAATGATACAGGCTGTTAATTTGGAAACCACACTGGTGTTGAAGATGGAGTCAATGGTGTTGATGTTTGGTGAAGGAGCCTCCTTGTGATTAGAGACACAGTGGTGTGTGAACACCCTAAGGGTGTTTACTCCAATTTGTGAAATCCTGGCAAAATTAGGTGTATTTCCCCAACAAGTTCTAAGACGTGTTATTTAGGCATTCATGTTGCGTAGGAGCACATGACGACACAAGTTGTGGAATGAACCACCTAAATAGATACGACGATGGTAGGTGTGCTCATACGCTAGCTTCAGGTTAATTTCTGTAAGACCTTAAGACTTTGATAAAGCATACATATCATGTAGTGGTGCATGGACTTATCAATTTTTGGAATGGACCAATTGGATAGTTACTAGGGTGGCAGGTGTACTGGTATCCTAGCTTGAGGGGGCGAATGTGCGAATGTGATATGGATGATGAAGCATGTACATGAAAACAATTCCCAGATAACTAGCAGATATAATGGCTAGTTACCCATGTAGATAGTAACCTTTTTATATGGACTGTGATAGACTGTTTGGACTAGTTTAATCTCCCCGATTTGAGTTTAATGGGGAGATTGTTATGGTAGTTCAGGTAAACTTAACTCATTCAAGTTCAGCTAAACTTGACCGACAAGTTCTCGAACTCTTAAAGGATAACCTCAATTTGGCATAGAATCAAATCAAACAATAGACAGATCAACATCACAGTGAAAAAAGTTTTGACATAGTTGACTGGGTATTTTTACAGATACAACCAAACAAACAAATGTCCCTCAAGTAGGCTAAGAAGGATAATAAATTATCACCCAAGTTTTATGGTCCTTACAAGGTGTTGCAAAAACATTGGTACTATGACACACAAATTGTAGTTTCTTGCATCTTCCCAAGTACACCTAGTTTTCCACGTGCCATGCTTGAAGAAGGTTATCGGTGACAAGCTCCCAATTCAAAAAAATATTTTCAGAGCTTGATGAGGAAGGAAAAATCATATTGGAACCTAAAGCAGTCAACGAAACAAGAACCCAAAAACTACGAAATTGTTCAATGATAGAGTATCTCGTTAAGTGAAAGACCTTACCTGCTAAAGATTCCACATGGGAGGATGGAAATTTTATACAAAAGAATCCAAAACTACTCAAGTGTTGAGGATGCCACTTTTTTTGAAGGATAGGAGCATGTTAGGTCCCTATAATACTGGTGTATCTCCTTATTATTGTTGTTGTGCCCATGTATCCCCCATATTGTTATTGTTGTGCCGCATAGAAGCCCACTATTGTTATTGTTGTGCCATTGCATTATTATTGTTATGTAGACTCTGATTATATTGTGATAGTTTAGACTCCTATCTATAACAAGTATGTATTGTCATTTATATCATCTAAGAATTGTTCATTTATGTGATGTAAAGGAGGTTTCCCCCTTGAAGAGGCTAATTTTCATGTTTTCTCTCTATATTTTCTTTTGTTTTGAGATTTGGTTGCATAAGACTCTCATAAACCTAGAGTGCGAAAATCATCAGTAACTTGACTGATTCAAGTTTACCTAAACTACCCTAACGATATCCCCACTAAACACGATTCGAGGAGATTAAAATGGCCTCAATCACTCTATCAAAGTCCATATAAAAAGGTTACTATCTACATGGGTAACTAGCCATTATATCCACTAGTTGTCTAGGACACCTTTTCATGTACATGGTTCATCAACCATCTCACATTCGCACATTGCCCCCCTCAAGCTAGGATACCAGTACACCTGCCACCTTGGTAACTATCCAAGTGGTACATTCCGAAACTTGATAAGCCCATGAGCCACTGCATGACATGTATGCATGATCAAAGTCTTAAGGTCTTACAAAAATGGACCTGAAGATAGTGTATGAGCACACCTGTCACCCTCATACCTATCTAGCTAGTTCATTCCAAAGCTTGAGTCGTCATGTGCTCATGCACACCATGCATGCCTGAATAACATGTCTTAGAACTTCATGGGCAATTAAACCTGCTTATGGTAAGATTTCACAACTTGGAGTAAACACCCTTAGGGTGTTCACACACCACTGTTAGTCTCATCACAAGGAGGCTCGTTCAAAAAACTTCAGCACCATTGACTCCATCTTCAACACCAATGTGGTTTTCGATGTAACTGTTGGAAAATGTAACTAGGTTTAGTCTTCACTATTGTACCTGAGTCAAATGTAATATATTTGTCAAAAGAAAGTGAAAATAAATTTATTATCAATTTGGATTGACTTATTAAAGCATGGGTTTCATGCTTAGGTCAATTATAGTTCAAGCCTCCATTGTAGGCTTTAGGTTATTATCAAATTCATTTATTGTTGGGCCAATGATTCCTCCATCAATTCATCATCTTGAGTAAGTCATCAACTCGACCTCTTCATCAAAATTCTCAAATCAGCTTCTCGAAATTTGACCTCAAAGGAATAATTATCAAGTGAACTTATGTCAGCCCAAAACAAAGTCATAACTCTTCATGGTTCATGTCAAATCATTTAGGATGGGAAAACCACTATATATAAGCCTAGGATATTCGCATTATAGTAAATCAAAGCTCGCAATTTTAGTGATCACAGAGAGGAAGTTTCAGTGCATCTCAAAGGATGTTTTCGGTGAAATCTCACAGACAAATTTGATGTTATTTACAGTGAGAAGTTTGAATATCAGTGAGACATACCCTTAGTGTTATCATAGTTAAGGAAATGTAGATTGTTCAGTTTTCCATAGTTCGGTGCTCCCACATTTTGATGCTATCGCATACTAAAATCTCAGTGCCTATATTATCTTGGTGTAACCACAATATGGTGGGATCGGTGCCACCATAGAAATGAAGTCTATCATTGCTATTACAATGTTATGACCTTAGAGGTATTGCAGTGACAATGTCTCAGTGAAAGCTCAATGGAAAGTATTCGATGTTAACACACGAAAATGAAGAAGGTTGACTTGAAGGAGGTAGTCTTGAGTTTAGATAGTAAGGGCCTTGGTCATCTCATATTTTGAATCTACTAAAGGATGAATTTATGACTGGGTTTTCCCCTCGATGGGGACTTTTCCCTAGCAACGTGCTTATATATTGTGTTCTCTTATTTTGTTGTTTGGCATTAATATTGATGATAAGGAAAAATAATTAAGAGATCTAATACTAATAATGAAAACATCACGGGTTAATTCCATAATAAGGGAAATCATTTAAACTGTTGACTCCTAGGATTTCCCAACATGGTATCAGAGCTATGGTCAAGGTCAAAGGAAGTTTGAATATCACCTATATACCTTTGAAGTATTCTCAGTAAAAGGAACCTGTTTACATTGAAGATTAAGATCAAGAACATATCTTGAAAGAATGGATAGCTGATTACAGTAAGCTAGTTCATTTACCATATTAAAAACACCTTACATAAAAGGGAGGATTCCATTATTCCTCAAGGGGACAAGATCAGATTATCTCTAAATTAAATTTTGATTATCACAAAAGTAATCTCGATGCAATCACAGAAAGACAGTCTCATGAAGAAGCTCAGATTGGTTGTTGAAGCGACGAATGGATAAACTTTAGAACTATCATAGTTTCAAGGCTCTTACATTGAATACAGGTTGGTTATATCTCGGTTTTGTTACAGATAGGAAGTCTCTGTATCTCGGTGCTATCTCAGTCACCATATGAAAACAATCTCGATTCTTTCACAGTATTATCGGATCTCGTGACTTCAACTCGATGTTATTTCAATGATACCAATATGGCGTATGAGACTCGGTTCTATCACAGTAGTGATATTACTATAAGAAAGGTTCAATGTTGTTACAAGGGTGAGGACTTTGCATCACATACTCAGAAATTCAAAAAAGGCACTTTAGAATTTTAGTGATATTACAAGGTGATTTGGTGCTACTTCAGTATCACAGTTTGGGTGCCACTGCAATGACCTCAGTTCGAAACCATCACAATGGCTTCAGTTTGGTAGTATTACAAGTAATAACAATTCAATTCTCTTTATAAGGCCTTAGTGGTGTTACGGTGATAAGGTCCAAATAATCAATCTTCCACTCATTAAATAAATATCAAGCGCAAGCATAAGGTTCCATCTCAAAGGAAATCTAGTAAGTATTTAACAAAATGCACATTCAACAAGTCTAATAAGGTATAAAATCAAAGGTACATAAAACACAAGGTACGTATATCCATAAGTTTCTTATGGTTCATATAATTCTTATTTATAGCCAATTTAGGGTAAAGATTTTAGTTCCTAAATAGCACACTAAAATCCTATATTAGAATCTTAATCTTTATCTTCTTGGATTTACAAGTAGTCTAGGATTTCAAGCAAAATACCAATTTTGATTGAAAGAGTGAATATGTTGATCTCCATAGGATTCCATCTAAATTTAGAAATTAAATCATGTTCTTGGTATCATATGTCTTTTCTTGAGAGCATGTATTATAGATCATGGCTGAATACAAGAAGAAAACTTCAAAGAATACTTATAAGGTTTGGCCACCTCTAGGTATGTCTTAGTCTATACACCTTATAAATTCTCTTAAAAGGTACATTTATCTTATTTTGGAATTTGTGTTAGAATACTAATATTGTTATGTCTAGCAGTCTTGAATCATAATGATTCTTGTTCTGGGTAATTCATCTATTGATAAATCTACCCCCTCATATTCTTAATTGACTTTATAGAACCCTAGACAAGTTCACTTAAAAACTCTAACCTAACAGTATGCTGACAAAGTGTGAAACCCTAACCTACTTAGGGTTATTATGAAATGTTATTTGAAGTTTTTATTGATGATGTCATGTTTTAGATTTTGGTATGATCATGAAATTTAACTTGCTAGGGTTGAATGATGTTTGTCTGAGATCTCGAACCTTTGAAATTTTGGAATAGTTGGGTTTGCTTTGCTATGTTATGAAACCCTAGATATTTAGGGTTTGGTTGGGTCTATAAGAAAAATCCACTAGAATTCTAGGACTGAAACCCTTGGTATGTGTTAATTTGGTTGAAACCCTAGCTTGGACTAGGTCGTTATATGTCTAATATATTAATGTTTTCTGACATATGATGTCCTTATGCATGATAATGAATTCCTAGATATGAGTAAGTATTGATGTTCATGAGTCTTAGGGTTTGGAAACGAGCCTCGGTCAAAGTTTGATGTTCTAGGATAATGTTGTCTTGTAAATATAAGTTTTTGTAGCTAAACCCTCGTAGTAGTTAAATTATCTAGTATGTGTGATATGACAATCTAGAATCTATCTATATAGTGAGTGTTGAGATTGTGTAAATAAGAAATCTTGGTTTTTATATCGAACCCTATTAGATGCTAGTCATGATGTTGATTATGCTATTATTGGCTTTGATTATTGAAGCTCATGTATAAAGTCTAGGGTTTACATGAAATAATGTTAGGGAATCTAACATATGAAATTTGAATATTGTTAGATAAGGTTTTCTATATGGAAGATCATGTCTTGTCATTGAAAGAATATTGAAACCCTAGATATAATGAGTTTGATATCTTAATGAGTTGTGGTTTTGATTTAGGGTTTGTAAATAAACATGGGCAAGAAGTTGAAGTATATTCTCTTTTTGACTATGTCTAATTCTTCCATTGTTATAAGATTTATGTTATGGCTAACTTCATGCTACTACAGTTTTGTTTGTACTTGCTATCTAAGTTGTGTAGGTACACAATCTTCTAGGTGGTGAAGATGATGGAAAGAAAGGTTGATGTGATAAGCATGATATGAACGGTGATTATGACTTTGTAAAAATTAATGGAATCCACGAAATATTCTCTAATGATGAAAAGGAAGAAGCTAATTGCCCTAGGTTAAGAGGGATCCTAGATAGAAGAGATCTCCCTGAGTTTAAGAGGGAGTCTAGATAGAGAAAATCTCCCTGGTTGAGAGGGAGAGCATAGTTTTGATTGGAGAATGATGTTTGAAGGATATGTTGTTGTATGTGAAGTTGAAAAATAAATATTCGGTAGATAGGCCTTTCATGCTGAGAAGAAAAATTAGGAAAACCCTAAAGGTTAATGTTTATTTATGAATATGTGAAAGTATATTGTTGATTGGGGTTGTTTTTAAATCTCTCAAAGGTTTTGATAGCATGTTGGTTTATCGTTCAAATTGATTGGGAGAGATTTGTTGTCCTTGTTATGCTGGATCAAGTAGAGGCTTTGTGAGTGAAGCATTTCCTGGGAGGACATCTAGCCGACACTTTGTGTTGATGTTTAGGTCCCATGGTAGGGAGGGTGGCGTGGGTCATAGATCTTTGACAATGGATACGCACCTAGGTCCCTGGGTTGATGGTTAGAAAGTAAGCCTGATGGTACCTAGAGAGGTTGAAAGCTTGATTCCACCTTAGTCCCACCTTGATAGATTTCCCTGGTTAGGAATCTAGTATGTGGCATTGTGGTGCATAAATTATTGGGAGACTAATGGACAGATTTTCTTGGTTATGAATCTAGTCCATGGCATTACAGTGCTTAAAATTGTTCATATATGATCTGGTTTGAGATCTTCCATGTACCTCTTTGTTTATATGTAAATATTAATACCTCCCTAGTTAAGAGGGAGTATTGAAAAATGTAACTAGGTTAGATCTTCATTATTGTACTTGAGTCAAATGTAATATATTTGTCAAAAGAAAGTGAAAAGAATTTTATTATTATTTTGAATTGACTTATTAAAGCATGGGTTTCATGCTTGGGTCAATTATAGGTCAAGCCTCCATTTTAGGCTCTAGGTTATTGTCAAATTCATTTATTATTGGGTCAAATATTCCTCCATCAGGTCATCCTCTTCAACAAGTCATCAACTCAGCCTCTTCATCAAATTCCTCAAATCATCTTCTTCAAATTTGGCCTCAAAAGAATAATGAAGAGAACTTATGTCGGCCCAAAACAAAGCCATAACTCTTCATGATTCATGTCGGATCATTTAGGATGGGAAAACCTCTATATATACAAGCATGGGATATTCACAGTACACTGCTCACAACTCACAATTTCAGAGAAAAATTTTGGTGATCATAAAGAGGAAGTTTCAGTGCATCTCAGAGGAAGTTTTCAGTGAAATCTCAGAGACAATGTCAGTGCTATTTATAGTGAGAAGTTCATATCTTAGTGAGACATACCCTCGATGCTGTCACAATTAAGGAAATGCAGATTATTCAGTCTACCACAGTTTGGTGCTCGCACATTTTGATGCTATCACATACTACAATCTTGGTGCCTATATTGTCTTGGTGTAACCACAATATGGTGGGCTTGGTGCCACCACAAAAATCAAGTTTATCATTTCTATTACAATGATATGACCTCAAAGATATTGCAGTGATGATGTCTCAGTGAAAACTCAATGGAAAGTATTCAATGCTAACACAGTGAAAGGAAGAAGGGTGACTTGATGGAGGTGCTCTCGAGTATAGATTGTAAGGGTCCTGGTCGTCTTATCTTTTGAATTTACTAAAGGAAGAATTTGTGATTGGGTTTTCCGCTCGAGGGGGGTTTTCCCTGGCAGCATGCCTATATCGTGTGTTCTCTTCTTTTGTTGTTTGGAATTAATTTTGATGATAAGGAAAAATAATTAAGATATCTAATATTAATAATGAAAACATCACAAGTTAATTTCATAATAAGAGAAATCATTTAAACTTCTAATTCCTAGGATTTCCCAATAGTAACAACCCATGTCATTCAATTTTTGGAGCATGTGACTATCTTTTTCACTATAATTTCTTTATATAACATTTTTCATTTTTCGAAAAGTCATGATTTTCCTCACAGGGTTATGAACCTTAGTAACTAGTAGAATATGGTTGCGCCAAGGAATTTCTAACTTCTTGCTTTGTGTAGTTAGGTTTTCATACAATGACGTTTTTGTAAGGTGCATAAACTTATAGGTATTTATTTTGTTCTCGCCTCGCCATACAATAGACAAAGCCTGGACTAATTGTCGAGACTCAAAAAACTAAATGACTACTGCGACTATGGTTTTAACATATGGCCAATAGTTGAGCTACTCACACAACAAGCTTTTTTCCACAACTCGAACTCTTTTGGCTGCTTGGGCTACTCCTTACTATAGCTATGATAAAAACACACAATAAATCTAGCCATAGCTCTAGTTGATGTACACATATATTCTACAAGACCATCCATGTTCAACTCCAACTCTAGGTTAGTTTATAATATTTATACATTGTGACTTTTATGTATTATATA